>JARHVA010004891.1:632500-665000 GCA_037957365.1 Torreya grandis
AGAATATAGTGACATGTAGTATTGTACTGATTAAGTGAAGTGTATTTTGGATTTGTATTACTAATGTGAAAAATCATGATACACCATGATTTGAGTTATGATATTTATTAGATCCTCATATGTGGCATGATGATTATTTTAGGTAATAAACATCAAGGAAATGTTGTGAGCTATAGTGATAATGTATCCTTAGGAGCACTTGTACCCTCTTAGAGTTTTTAAAGGGTTAGTTTATCAAGTGCCTCTATGGTGATGGTTATAATAGGTGTTTTGTAGGAGAGTACATATCATAGTTAATGAGTCATGAACAAGAGATTCTTATAGTATTTTTGATCACTTAGATTGAATACCTCAAGAGTGATTACATCTTTACTGGGTAATCAAGTCACCTCCATCACTTGTGTTTTATATTGTGAGTGTAAAAAAAATTGGAATTATTCTCACTTAATATTATATGAATTTTATATATAATTTTGAGTCTTGTGTACATTTAATCCTAGGGGAATAAATCCTAAAAGACCATTTCTAGATTGGCACCACCTAGTGTGGTGGGAAATTTCCTCTTAGTGGAGTGTAGTTATCCTTGTTTAGAATTATTGTGTTAGGAATTTGCTTATGGATTAAAATTCCATATGTTTATGTGGATTTTGAAGAAGATTCATTTCTCATAATTATCATAAATCTAAGTTGTTACTCTCTCACCCTCCTTTGACATTACTATAAGCTGACTGAGTGGATTAATAATGTTGATTTAGTGTTCCATTAAATGGAAACTTATTTATGAAATGTTGTTTGGACTATATTCCTTGGACTTCATGGTAAAGTGTGTTATACTTATTTTTGATATAAAATATATAGGAATGAAATGGATTGATGCATCATTGGTTAATATTTTTCCTTCTGGTTATGAAAATAGGCTATGCTACTACACTTACAGTTTTGGTAAGTAGGTAGTGATTATGGAAACTTGGGTTGTGGTGTTATCTTCATAGCATGTGAGGATATTTAATATTTTTTTTAGATGTTAGTTCACTATGTTATACTTGCACTTTTTGGAGTCACACTTTCTAGTGCTACATTTGCACTTTGACCATGTGGAGTGGTAAACCTTGATTAAGATTTATAAGTTGATTATAATCATTATGTTATTATCTACCCTTGATTATATTGGTATTATTCTCATGTTTCTTAAAAGCATGTTTTTTAATGAGTTATTGATGTACCTTTGCCTAGACCAAGTATGAAATAGGTGTGCAGAACATTTTGTTAGACTAAGGGGTTGAGATAAGATTATGACTTAGTGTGTAACTAGCCAAACAAGTAGGGATACATTCTCATTTTTTTATTTTATACATTTGTAAATATAGTGTCATCCTTGGCCTTTGTATGATCTATTAATTTTAACATTATTTTCTCTTAACTGCAAGTATAATAGAGGTCAATTAAGTGGTAAAATTTGATATTAGTTATGTCTAGATAATGGTAACGTAATACAATTATGGGATGATTGTATGATTTCTTATAATTTATGTTGGTAAATCATAAATTATTTACCATATTCCATTTCTTTCTATATCTTGTTAGTATGGATGTGTGATTCATTGAACCTTGTGCACATTTTGAATATCATTAGGTCATGGAGACCTAAGGGATGAGTGGTGAATTAGGAATGTGAGTACTAAGAGATGGGATTGGATCATAGTTAATCTCAAATTAACTTGATAGTTATTAAATTTGGATATGATAAGGGTAGGTTGTTGAATCTAGGATTTTACAAGCAAGACTTGTCAATTTTAGTCATATGGTCATGCACATGTAAATTTTAGAATGTTTATTCCATAATTTTGTATACCTTGGAAATGTAGTATTTATAGTTCCTATTCATCATCGTACTTGTCAGGAGCTATATGGAGTAGTGATAATATTTTCATGTTATACTTATTAGGAGTTACATGGAGTAGCGATGGGTAAAGCTTATATGCACCATTCTTGCCAAATTCCCTAAAAAAATTTCTCCAAAATGAGAAAAACACTCTCTAGGATATAGAAATGTGTAGAAGGATTGGGAGGCTTTGTGGAACTTTCTCTAGCAATTTGTTTTGGATTTTATGATGATTTCATATGTTTTTGGTTGAATCCTAAATTCAATTAGTTAGTAAAACTTTCATCGATATATGTCGATCCTTTAGAAGTATTAGAAGTGGTTATTATTGTAGCATATAGGCTTGAATTGTCAGTTATAGACCTCATGGTGGTCATGGTAGAACCAATAGAGTAATTGGCACTCACAAACTTTGTTTACATAGTAGGGGGATGTCATAGTACAAGGTCTTATGGGACTATTACTATGAGGATAGTGCTACTTGGGAGTACTATAATGAGTTCTATAGGTGAATTCAACATTTATTTGCTTGATTTGATATTTCATACTATGTTGTTTTTTTACTCAATAATGTTTTTAATTTAGAATTTATGTTTGAATAAGTGTCATTTGGGATAATGACTAGTTTTAGGGGGAAGGATTTTACATCCTAATTTCTTTGTTAAGAAAACTTCATTATCCATGGATATTTATAGTTGATAATTTGATTCGTTTATTATTTTCATAAGATATGAGTTATACGTTATTATGGGATAGTTTAATAATGCTTTGATTACATGATTTCATTACTATGACTTAGTTGTAATGTATATTTTTTACATTGTAATCATTTTGGTTTGTTAATTATCAATATTTTATGATATTTATGTCATAGTGTTATAGTGTAACTACCTATTTGTTATGATTTTGATGCAGGAAAAACTCATCCCTCAGAGCATGAGGGAGGGAAAGTATCATCAAATAAGGTAATGTAGATGGAGATGTTAGGGGATGATAGAGGAATGACTAGAAACATGCACACACCACATTAGTTAATACATGTATATGAATAATTAAAAGGTTAACATTAGTGAATTTTTTATGTTGTTACATTGAGATAATGGTTTATGCATTATCTGAGTTAAACATAACATTAGTGCATTCTTCATGGTATCTACATTTAGATAATTGTGTGTGTGTGTGTGTGTGTGTGTGTGTGTGTGTGTGTGTGTGTTTGTTTAATTTAATATTTTTATGTGGACTCACCCCCCTGTATCTGAAATGATTAACCAATTGTCTTTATGATATTTATGAATATCATCATTTGTCTTAACCACATTAATAAGTCTAGATAAAAAAAATACATGGATAATATATACAACATAGAGATAACAATGAATACATTGTTATAATTCAAATTTGGATAAGTAATGTGTTATATAACATTTTTTTTATGAAGTATTGTTTTTGATATTTTTTTAGTTGTATTGTCAAGTAGGTCATTATTATTATTATTATTATTATTATTATTATTATTATTAAATAATTAATTAGAAAAATAAATATAAAAAAGGCCTCATAAAGAAAATAAAATAAAGAGTATGAAAGTATATAATTAGGAGAAAGGAAATAAAAATAAGGATAAAAACATAAAAATTTTATAAAAATCATTGAATAAAATAAATAAATAAAAAGTTAACAACATTAAAGGAAGAGGATATTCGTAAGAAAGGAGGAATGAAAATCATAACAATGGGGTGCAATTGGAGAAGAGGACATAGGTAGAAGATAGAGGAGAAGCATGTAAAAATTAAGAGGAGAAAATGAGGAGAGGGAGAAAACAAAGCAAAACAAGGAACTTTATCCAAATCATACCATTTTGACACTTCGATAGGTAGGTGGTGTTGTTAAAATTCCATGTGTAAATAAAAAATTTGTATGTCCATATAATTTAGCTTATGACTTATTTTGTGTAATATTAAATATAGCATGTACAATTAATAATCAATGATCATTATTAAATTGTGAACTCTATGTCGTATTTCTAATAAATTACATGTAATGATACATGATTTAATCTATATCTATATGGGTATTTACCATGTGTATATAGTTAAGAATGGATATAAAACTATTGATTTTATTTCATAAGTAGCAATTATGTAGAGTTTAGAGTAAATAATTTACCTATCCATAGTTTTGCATAGGAAGATACCAAAACTATTGGATGTAAAACTAGAAATGGATATCACATTTTTCTTATAAATTTTGATACTCATTTACTCTAGATAATTTTGCATATTTAGAGTTTTGATATCTATAAAACTTCTCCACTAATTTATTCTCAAAGGTAGCAACTATGAAAACTATGAATATAAGCTAACCTATCAATATGAAGACTATGCCATCACTCCCATCTACTTGAATATGCATCTATATCTTGTACTTATATTATAAAGGACTTTCTATATGCAACAAAATATATATTCATACATATAGAAAACCTTATTAATATAAGTGATTTGTATAGCCAATATATCTCTATGTAGTGACTTTACAACATTGTTATTTTGATAAATATATTCAACAACTTACTTATATTTATACAATGATTTATGCATGGGATATAAAAATTATATGATGGATATATAACATTATTTGGAAATAGTTATAGTTATTAAAAGACAACATAGCCAGTCAGATCAGATCGATATAAAGTATGAATTAAGCATGTTTAGAACACTATTTAACTAGATATTAAGTTTGAACACAACATTAGATAATTCTACAAATATAAAGATTATGCTTGATATACAATGGGTATTATATAATACCCACTGTATATCAAGCATAATCTTTATATTTGTATAATTATCTAATGTTGTGTTCATACTTAATATCTAGTTAAATAGTGTTCTAAACATGCGTAATTCATACTTTATATCGATCTGATCTGACTGACTATGTTGTGTTTTTACTAACTATAACTATTGCCAAATAATGTTAATTTTTATAATTAGATCATTGTTATTGTATAAAAATACTAGTATATGTGTACTTTCTAATATTCAGTTATGGTTTGATATGATGATTAGTATGAGTAGATAGCTAAATAATGTTAAAGCATTGTATTCTAAGTATTATATATACAAACTAATAAGGGATGTTTCATGTAGTAACTATATATAGTAGGGTGAACAACATGTCATATAACCTATAATCAATACTAAGTTAATTAAAACTTAGAACAATGATGTGTTACATTATGATTAAAATGTGTTAATGATATAATGATACTAATGTAGGAAGGATTGGAACAATATACCAATTAAGGTGAAATTTTAGTATACAAGTTATGGGTATGTTTTATTTATAAATCTCATTGACTATGTTGATCCTTGTTTAATCCCATAACGTGTGACCATGTGACTTTTACATGAAGGGTTGGCTTATTTTATATTGAGTTAAATCTTTATACACTTATTACTTAATGTCATACCAATAAAGGTTTTCATGTGGATATAGTATAAATATATATGGGTATCTATATGTAGACATTTATATACCATATATGTATAGTGGTATATAAATAGCAATATATTTCCTAATGTAGTTGGAGTCTATAAGTATGCATATGATGTTGTTGAACTTGATATATTATATAAGAACTAGTTGCATTATTCAACCACTCATACAATGGTGTCAAAGTCAAAAATTATTTGGTTCTTAGTTAATTACTTTTAGATTTGATCAGAATGGATTTGATCATAGTTTAATTATGCCCTTTTTATAGGGATAAATGAGTCAAAGTAAGGGAAGGAAACCTTACATAGATCTTCATACCTTTTTCATGAAAAGATAAATAGTCATTTGAGGATCATATGTTTTATTTAGAAAAAGTAAGAGTACTGCTAGTGGTAGAATAGTAATTGTTTGTTAAAACATATGTATTATGTAGTATTTGTTATATTGGGTGTGAAAATTTATGAACAAGGTACTATATTTCACACACACACACACACACACACACACACACACACACACACACACACACACACACACACACACACACACATTAAGACACATGCCTATAAGCATAGATTCTGAATGATATATTATCACATTTTATTGATTTGTATAAATATATATTTAATGAAAATTAGTGTATCATATCAGAGAAATTTATGTATTTCTGAATATTTATATGCAAACCTCAAAATAAAATACTATGTTATTTTGAAAATGTGTGTACAAAGTTATATGCACTATCATGATTGAAATCTCTTTAGTTAGGGATAAAAACTATGAAAGATAATTACATTGTTGAATCCATTATCTAATAAATATCATTAATATACTTCATAAATAAGGAAGTTATAATGATTGTTGAAATCACATGTATTTCTTGATTAAAGCTATAAATGACTATTAGTATATAATAGTAAAAGCTTGTGTATGATATGTTTTATGAGTATATAAATATATACAAATGTTTAGACATATATATTATATATTAGTGCATCATGATGTGTGCCAATAAGTTATATTATTATGTAGTTGAAACTTAGGATATACCTAGTTGGTATAAACTATACTTGCTTACCTATTATTAGGATTATGAGACATTTGATTATAAGACTTATTGTTCATAATTCAATAGTTATGCTCATGAATAATAAACAATGATATTATGGGATGTCATAGAGTGTATTATATATGAAAACTACTTATAGGAATTATAAATTTATAGGCTAAATGTATGTTATACCTGAGTGGTACAAACTATAATCATTATGTCTAGATGCAATCATATGATTGATGGATTAAATATATGCATTTGATTATTCATATACTTAGCGTGTTTTATGATTTTTACTAGGAATTAATCTATATGAATCTATTGGTTATATATATGTTAACCTAATCTTGCATTATTAGTATTGAGTAAGTAGTGAGATGGACTTCACTGGCTTATTATCATCATAATGTCAAATGAAGGTAATCCGATCTAATGGTGTGTATGAAATTCACTAATCTTAGAGATCAATAAATATTTGAAAACTTTGACAAAATAATGTTATTAAGACATTGTCATTTCATGAGAATGGTTTTCATACTTGTGTGATATCTTGCTAAAATAGATTTCTTTATGATACACTATGTTTTTTACAGAAAACATACAACACAAAGGTACTAGGTTATGTCTATTTATTTACAGACCATCACTATCTAATAATCCATGAAGGGAGGTCCATTCATTTATAAGAATTATGATGTGGATCTATGGTTTGTGGTTGGTGTGGAAAAGTGCTCAGATGAAGATCTATATCCCCATAATAGTACTTTCTTGGAGATAACACTTGAGATTTCTAGAGATACTGGAGTTCAATAACTCATATTCTATGGAGATTTGCATCTTTTATCTTGTATATTATATTTTATTTACTGTTATTGAGATATTAATCTAATAAGATGTAATTAATTATTTATATATACATTGACAATAGTGGTTGAATCATTGTACCATCCATGGTTAGGTATTTGTAATTACTTTCCATATTTAGTTATTATGTTTTTCATATGTTGCTAGTGATCAGGGGATATTAGATTTCACATGATTATTTATAGTTAATATACATAGACTGTTATATCTGTATCACTAATTATATTCTCATGATGAATTCTAATGAAAGAATACATTGATTAAATTAAAGAAAAAATTCACAATTTACTAAGTCAAACCTAGTGGGGTTGTTACATATTTTGTTATAAATAAATATGAATATAAGACACTTCACCAAGCTTTAAAAACATAAGACGTAAGTAATACTTTTAATTTTTAGTATTATTTCTCCCTTTTCACTTATCCAACCCTAAAAAATTATAGTAAGCTAATGAGAACCTTAATGTTGTTTTAAAATTATATTGACTTCAATGTATTAAAGGCTAATGAAACCTTAAATACAATGGCATCAGAACATTGTGTCAAGATTATTTACGTAAAAACTTCTTGTTTTAGGATAGTTGCAATAGCCTATGTTATTTTTAATAAATCTAAATTATAAATTAAATTAACTATGTGGAAACAAATAAATATGTGTTAACATTATAGTATTATTTTATACTCTGAATTATGATTTGATGAGATATTTAAAATATTAATAAAAGTATTTATTATAAATTTAAATAAAATATATTAAAAAATTAAGAATAAATAAAGTGTTAAAAATAATTCATGTAGACAAGTACTAAATGGGAAAACATAAATGTGATATCCTTAAATAATTATTTTATTACTATTTAAAATATTTTCATATAATTGAAAATTTGATATTTTCATCTATTTGAGGTGGGGATGGTTATCTACCATATCACTACTATTCAATAAATTCAATCCATGATTTTCCTAGTTTAGGAAAAACTTGATAATAGGTTTTTTGATATAAACATTCGGTGCATGTGATATCAATGGCCCTAGAAAATAGTGTCTTAAGGGAATGAAGTTGGTCATGTCAATAAGTTCATGTTTTTTTTCCAATGTATCTTCTATGTGGATGATGGAGCAAGGGGGTTTGAATTGCACATATGTTATCTACATGGTGGTGATGGTTAAGGTTATGATGTTGGTGTTAAATTACTAATCTCAATGGGGTCATCATCACCATGAAGAGTACATGATGATGCAATGCAAGAAAAAAATTCCATTAATATTTTTAAATATTTCATTCCTCCAATATATATAAAAACATTATGATGTACAAAAATAATCAATACTATTTTACATTACAGAATGCCAAATTTATAACAAAAAATATTTAATAACCATAATAAATACTAAAAACCATAATATTAAAACCATAAATATAATAAATTATAAAATATAATAAATACTAATACCCAATAATAATAAAACCATAATAATTATCTCCAGTTTATTTCAGTTGAGGCTCTCATTGCTCACCATATTGAACCAATAAAGTATTATGTTAAATCTCATGTAAAATTAAGTACAAAAGAACCATTTGCAATAAATTACAATCACCTTATGAAAATTATGGATCCATTACATGCCATAATTAAATGATATAATATTACATTAAATCTCACATACAATTGAGGATATGGGACCCCTTGTAGTGAATTACATCCATAATATAGCAATTATTGCTCCTATTACACACCATATTAATCCAACTAAAAATTACATTATATCTCATGAAAAGTTAAGGCCAAATGAGCCCTATATAATGAATTTTATCCACTTTATTTTTATTAAGAATTACACTACATGTCATATTAAACCAATTGAGTATTCCATCAAATATCAAATGAAATTGGGGCCGAAGGAACCTTGTGTAATGAATTGTGTTAAACATATGTTAAATAAGACTCCCATTACACACCATGATAAACTAATGAAGTATAAATGGGATATAATAATAATAGTTTTTTCCACATTTTGACAATTTCAATACACTAAATTAGTGAATTTTATAAATATTTTAAAATCCATATGCAATTTCCACCAAACCATAATATTTTTAGAAATGATGTACACTAATATTTTATTTAAGTGTAGAATATATTTATAATTTTTAATTTCATAATAATTATTATTTATATTTTATATTTTTTTCATTGGTTATTTATTTAACGTAGACAAATTATATAGAGTGGGAGTTTTAGCACTAATATAACTTTGTCAAAACATAAAATTTTCTTGAGATGTGTTTTCAATCTATCCTTGACTTATGGATCTATTTCATGAATAATTTTATGCCATATTTTAAACAAAATATTATTTTTTAGATATATAATAGTTTTTATCACGATATATATATATATATATATATATATATATATATATATATATATATATATATATATATATATTATTGAGTAAATTTAGAATTTATTCCATCAATGAAATAAAGACATTGAAACCTACTACAATATATTATTCTCAAAAAAATTAATCATGGCCCCAAATTTTTTACAATACTATTAAAATATAGTACATAACTTCATAAAAAACCTTATTTGATAAAAAAATTAAAACCCATATTAAATATTATTAAAATAAAAAAATAAAAAAGATAAAAAGCTCATAAAAAGATCTGTTTACATGTGGAATCCTATTTTTAATGGTTAATTCACCCCTAAATATGGGATCTAAGGTGTAGAGATGGATGCTACTAAGGAAACCTCCTCAAAATTGACTCAATCGAATAAAAGAGAAATGTAATCTATATAATATGCAAAAAATAATATTTATTCAAATAGATTTACAAAAAAAAATCATAATGTACAAATAGATGAGTGGTATACATAGATTTATTAATGGATTCCTCTCATTTTCAAATTGGTCACTATATGCATAGAATGTGATAGGATATACATGCACACTCAAACTCCTTAAGTTTGTTTGAGATAGTCGATGGAATGATGGGTTGATGTAATGATATCGATAAATGTGTTGATAAGGTTGATCTCATGGAGCAGGATGAGAATTACAATGTTTTTGAATGGTGTGAGCTCATTGAATGGGACAAGTTGATTGATTGTGGTTATGCCAATATAATTTTGTTGCTTAAAATACTTGTTAAGGGAAATAAGTTATCTATGGATAAGGTCCATATAATAATATGACTATAAAATAACCAAATAGTGAAACCCTTTATTGATATTAATTTATTTAAATGATCATAAATTTGGTTAAATAAGCCATGGCAATGGATCAACTCAATCAGGTTGATCTCATTCAAGAAATAACATCCATAGAGTGAATTAAATTAGATAGGGCTAGACATGAGGATGAAAATTTAATTTATATGTGAATGTTTTTTCTTGGTGGAATAATAAGTGAATCTTCCTAGATATTTGGTATTTTCATAGCCTTGATCATTCATCTAGGGTTGTTATACGACTAATGATCAAGTTTTATAATGGCATAAAGTGAAATGATTGTAGATAAATCTTGGATTGTATATCACTTTGGATATTATCCATTTGAACAACAATGTTAATGCATGTTAAGTGTCCTACATTATGTGGATGCACTTATTCTAAGAGCATCATCCAAAAATGTCAAATAAATTAGCTGAGTTTAATGTTTGTGTTACCTATTGGTGTTGATATTAAAAATGTTTATTCAAATTTTTTTATTACTAAATGTTTTATGTGTTAATGCTTTAAAAATAGAAAATTAAAATTAAGTTTAGAAAATTTTACGAATGGTTTTAAATTAATGATAATTAAAGATAAACTAACATATACTCGTAAAAAGAAACGGATAAAATGTTGGAATGGATAAAGAATTTTTTTAATTTTTTCTTTTAATTTTCAATGTTTTAGTGATTGAAAACACAAAGTAACTACTTTATACAATTTAACAGATTGAATGCCAATTTTTTTTTCAAATGAATTATGCATGTAAATGAAATACAAATTCATTGCTGAAATTTAAATATTGAATTGCTTTTAAAATTTCAAATATTTCAATGCAAAAAAATTAACCAGATGGTTGGGAATAAACAACTAATTTCTTACTTGGGTCAACTTAAACTAAGAGAAACAAAATTGTTTTAATGATAATAATGTATACTTGAATATGAATCAATGTTTTTATAATTTCGAGTTATCTATAAATGTTAGTAAAATTACCTAAATTATATAAATGACAATTGAATTAAAGATTTATTCTTAATGATTTTTTCCTCTCTAAATTTATATGCGAATGAATGTCTTGAAAAAAATGTTTCTATGTCTTGTGTTTTCAGATATATTAATTGAATACATAAAATGATCTAGTGTTTTAAATGAAATGGATATATTTTTTGATTTATTAATGTATTATAAAAATGAAAAAAAATATAAATGATTTGAGTGTTATGGATGACATACTAAGAGAACATTAATTTATATAAATGAGAGAAACTAATTCTCTAAGTGACTATATTTAACATGCATAACTAGGATCATTTAATTTAAATGCACCCATGTTTTATTTTTTTGAGATGCTTTTATATTTATGTATATCTGAAGGAAATGTTAAAAAATAATTGAAGTTTAGTCCCAAAAATTTAGACAAATGATTATTATTTTTATTATTTTCATAATTCTAAAAAATCTTTCAATAAATAAATTTTAATATAAATTTTTACAAGAAAATAATGAAACAAATAAAATCCCCCAACCTGATAAATGCATATGGAAGATTGTATTAATATTTTTTGAAGTTATACGATTCATAATATTTAGGGTACTACATATTTAGAATTACTCCATATTAACACATAAATTTATCTTGCAAGAAGGAAATGGAAGAATAAAATTGAAAATATTGAAAGGAGAAAATTATAATAATATTATAGTTGGTTTTCATAAGAAAGAGAGTGTAGGTTGTGCTCCAATAAAATGTTTCACTTCAATTTTTAGACAATGAAAATAAACTATAGTTTCTATTTGGATGGAATCATAGGAAATAACTTAAAGAAAATCATGGATTATTTACCCTTTATAAACACTAATTGTATAATCTCTTCATTGTGACAATATTCCAATCTCACAATTTACCATCTATTTTTTATGGCACACAAAATTATTTTTAAAAAATGGGGTAATTATTGCATGTGGAAATTTACAAGGATAGACTAGGAGTTCACTAAGAATAATCTAAAGTTGGTTTTGATATTAAAGAGATATTTGGATGAATAAAATTCAAAAATAGATAGGCGATCATGAAAAACATGAATTTTTGGAGTTACATGCATAGTCTCGTAATTGCTGATAGGACACCTATTATATGTAGGGTGTTGGATACACAACCTTTAAAATTGTTTAATGAAACCACTAGAGTGGTTAATAAACTATCATTTTAGTTACAAGGTGGTTTTTAAATCTATTGATGTGTTTGTACGAACCATCATGATAATTTTTCTTTGCACCTCAAAAATATTAGGGTTAAAGGATTCAAAGGTAAATTTTACAAATTTGAAACTTATAAAATGCCTGAAAATAATAGAGTACTGGGAGGAAAATTAGTCTTAGAATATTATTATAATTTGGAGGTCCTCACATCATCATAAAATCATCAAATGTGTTACATAGTTTAAAATTTGGGTGCACACATATTTTACCCTTGAGGAGGTGCCTTGCCATGAATTGGCTAAGGTGTTTTTCCTAATAATTGATGTACCTCACCAAATGGAAGGGTTTGAAAACTTACCACACTTATTTTTTAATTAATTAAATCTAAATAAGACACCCACCACTTGCAACCAAAATATGTGAATCAAGTGTAGATTATGAAAAAAAATTATAAATTACACTACTTAATCAAAACATATGTGGGAGTTATTTACCATTTATGTAGGGGTGATAAATACTACCTAGTTCATATGATTTAAGGTCAAAAATCAATTTTGGGTGAAGATACATAAACATAAAAAATATGAAACAACTATAAACATAAAATTAAAATATTTTAATGAATTTTATGAAAACTTGAAACATGATTTCTTAGTATCTGTATAAACAAAGGGTATTATTTGCATCATCACATGTCACTCTATAGAAATTGAATCAAAGTACATGAAAATAAATCAAAAGGGTATTTTAATCCCAAAAATACTAAGTTTTGAATAGAATATAAAAATAAAAATACACTGTATATATAAATTATTTGTAAATTTAAAAATAATTTGCACATCTAGTTAGCCAAACTTTGAGCTTTAGTCCACTATTGAGAAAATCATGATCAAAGACAAGTGATTGAGTGATCACAATGAGAGGATGGAAGAGAACCAATGGGAGTAGGTAAGCATAGATAGAGGTTATTTTTAGGTGTTTTCTCTTAAACCCTATGTTTGACAAAATTATCTATAAAATTGTCTATAATAAATTAAATTTGACAAACTTATAGTCAAAATACTACTTGTAGTTAGTGAATAAAGACAATGTATATATTTTTTATTTTTGAGTGAATTATTTTATATTTTTTCATTTATTAAATCTTAGGGTTAGGTGGATTATAGCATCAATGTACGGAAAAACTACCAATCTACACAAATCAATATTTGTCAAACCACCACAGTGGTCAATAAAATTTTAGTCTATGAAATTTGTGTGGTATGCAATCATTATGGTGGTTATCTAACTACCATGATGATTATCTAATTATTCATCTAAAAATACTAAATATTTTGAATTTACCACAACTATTTTACAACTATCCTATATATATAACAATGAATTTCTCATAGTAAAGGTTACTTTGATGATTTAAAAATATGTGATAATGTAAATCTATTTTGGTATATGCATGGGGGATATGTGAGATGAATTATATCTCAGTAATAAGAATAGATACCCTACTTTATCACTTTAATGACTCTATATGAGATTTCAATGTTAAATAAAATCAAATTTTGGTAGATTTCCCAAGTGGGGATAGTTTCCATAGTAAAATGGTTATTATGTGATCTCTTGAAAAATAGGATATAGATAAAAACACATTAGTATTCCCATAGGTGAATTGTAACATCCCAAATTTGGGATGAAGACAAAAAAAGTTGGTTTTACAACAAACCCTAGCCAATCCAAGCACCAAATTGAAATATAAAAATTTATAAACAACCAAACCCAAGCTAGAAAAATCATATGCTATTCAAGCTAAAGAGCATCTAAATAATTCCACAAGAATATAAAAATTATTTAGGAAGTCATGTACCTTTATTAGGGTCAAATAAATTGACAAATAGCTAGAAATACCTCCAAAAAATAATCTAATTTTTCCTTGAAGGAAAATCTATATTTTTTAACCCTTAAATGCCTCAAAATTCTTCCTAAGTGATTTGTCAAACCTTACAAGATTAGAAGAAAAAATTATAAAATTATCACTTGGATTTCTCTCACCAAATCACCTTCTGAAGCTCACCAATCAAGTAACCCAAAGGAAACAAGTATTGTAATAATTTTTGGAATATTTTAGTACTAGTAATGTCCTTTCATTCATGCCAATTCTTCTAAACAATTCATCAAATGATTGAAATAAATTATGAAACTTACCTTAAACCCTGAATATGGTTAAAAAGACCAAATTTCCCTCTTGTGAGGGGTTGTAACCCTTTTAAAGGAGGTCTCTACATTTTTTTAAGACTTTAAACTCATTCTAAGGCTTCTCCATAGAGTTTTCCCACCTTTATTTTACCTAGAGATTGAATATTTTTAGCTTTTTGAAGGATAGTATTGATTCATTGATGAAGGTGGTGTCAAAAGAAACATTTATAGAATTTATTGCATATACTTATGCATACTTGTGGAGTAATTAAAGCCACTGAATATATTTTCTCTAGTAGAGAATGAAGGTTTTCATCCCAAACCACTTGGTGCACTTGAAGGGTTTTTTCCTCAAGTCACTTGTTCAAGCATGACATACTTGCACAACAATTTCAATATAAAAATTACATAACCCTTCAAATGTATCCTTATTTTAATTTATATACCACTCTTTCAAGTGTGGCACCCAAAATTGGAGGGGAGAGTTACCTTTATTTTTAAAATATTAAAAGATCCTCCTAATTTAATTTTAGTCCTTAAGTCCCCAAGACCTATAAATCCCACCACTTATGTGAGATTTAAACATAATGTGATTTTCATAACTCAACTAAAAATTAGAAATATAATGTACCCTTTCCATTAATAACTCATCAAAAGTGGATTACAATGCTCCATTTCATTCCTCTACCCCTAGCCATTGAAAACAAGAATGTGATAAGGGTCACACAAGGTTCTAAATAAAAAATGGGAACATTACAGTCCTTTACACCCAAAATTGATTTTCCTTAAGAAATTTCAATATCTAAATAGGTGTTCCAACATATCTTATGATTCAATGTCCACCTATGATTCTATCACAAGGAAAATAACCCTCAATTAGTTCCTTTATACTATTATACCTATGATTTAAGGGCTTCCCCCATGTGATATAAGTGTCTTCATAGACATGAAAAACTTCATATGCTCCCAATAAACCACCCTTTTCAATACAAAGTGATGGATGAATAAAATCCCTTCCTTAATACCTTCTAATTGGGTGAGATGTGACCAAAAGTTTTTATGTATATCATGAGGAAACTAAATTACCTCAATGTCTCATGTACAAAACCCTCTCATGTGTTGAACCATGACCCAGCAAATTTTTAAAAAGTAAATCACCATTGTACATTCTAAGAGGTAAGGCCTCCAATATATATCCATCACCATATATGGGAATTTGAGTGTGAAACACATACTCAATAAGAGGATGGCCCTTTTCACTCATCCTAAGAATGAATATATATTATTAAAACTCATTAATATCTCCCGAAAATTCCAAAAAGAAGGTTTTACCTTCCCATTGTGAATGATTCTTACATTATCTTCCTAAGGTGCCAACATAAGTATGTTTTTAGAATCTTGTATGAGCCAGACCAAATAAACTTTTCCTTTATGGTAGCATGGTTATATATGTAAATATATTGCTTATTTTTCATGTGGACAAACATATAAATAAACCTACTAATACCTTTCTTGACCCAAGAGCTATAACATGTCATAAAATTTAGAAATTTTTCCTTTCAAACATGGATATGTTTGACCTCTAAAGTCTGATTTTTATAAGCAATGAATTTCAAAACCTATACATAACCTTCTCCCTCATATCAAGTGATGGAAAGGGTATGAGAAATTAATTTTTTTCCTCTCAAGAAGATTCTGTGTATATGTGAAAAATTCTAATTTTTTGGAAAGATAAAAATTAGTGTTTGCATACTTATGTTCCCTTTTTATTCTTATCTAGAACATAATAATTTTTTCACTTTTATGGGGTACCAAAGAGTATATAATAAGTATATAATACTCAAAAAAATTTGAGTTCTTTCATGACCACATACCCTTCATCATTTCACTCTTTCTCCCATTATTTTCCACTAGGGCCCTTGCTCAACTTCCCATTATTGATTGCGTACCCCTTTGATCATTTACAAATAACTCATGTAGGCCCCTCATGTGCCATGGTGTCCATATCCAAATTTTTAAAAGGATAATAATATTGAACTTCCTTCAAAAAATACCTTAGAAAGAGGCATTATAGAGATCCAAACCACCTAGTGTTGCCCTCCTTATGTGTGTCATGCGTTCTCTCATTGGCACCCCTTTATCAACATATTCATGAATACATGGAACACCATGTGGTTGTAAAAAAATCTTGATTTTACCAATGTAAGAGTGTTTTAACTTACTTTTTTATTCCACCATTTTTATGCAATAAGTACCCTAAATCATGAGAATTATCTTGGGTCCATGATAACCCTTGCCTACTCCCTTCTTTATGTTAGACTTATACATGCTAGCAACACTATAATGATAGAGCTCAACTGGATCTCATATCTTTGAGGGGTATTTATCATGTTATTTCCTTGAAATTACTTGGAAGAATTATTATTGTCCTTGAGTGTACCTTACCTAGACATAAATGATAACACAAACTTTAAAACTAAGGAAATGAAAGAACCAATGACAAAGAGGAAATATTAAATGTTTACTAAGTTAGCAACTCACTTATTTCCCATTCAATAAATCTAATTCTCCTTATCATCACTCCCTAAATAAACTTATTTACTATGTGCCTTATTTTCAGGACATATGTTTACTTATAAATACATAACAATAAGTGTTTCTACTAAGCTTCCTCTTGCAATCTAAATTTAGATAAGGAAAATGATGCACAAAAAGGAAAAATATTGAAAAAATCTTTTTTGGCATACATTTATATTATGTTGTCCTTGTTCATTATTCCTTCTTAACACTTTATTGGCTCATGAAGTTATGGAATAACTATTTGTTTTATAATCAATTTTTTTAATATTTCTATTACTTCCCATGAGTACCAACTATTTACAACCCCATTAGTTTCTCCCTAGTTTTTTATAACTCCTTACTAGGTTGAGGTTGTCCTTGTATTTCTCGTTCTTGTGGTTTATAAATTTAATTCATTACTTGTCCTTCACTAAGATAAAAATTAGTTCTTTTTTGCTCCAAAACTTCTAATTTTTGTTGCTTCAATGGCTACCCCTCATGTCAGTGAATCTCCATCTTATGTACCCTCGTGATTTCTAAATTTGGAGGCTCCATCTTCTTTTTATCAAATTTTTTAATGAGCTCCTCACCAGTTCCTCATATTTTTTAATGAGTTCATGTACTTGTGCCTCCACCCAAGATTCCACAAATAATGGGAAGCTCCTTCCAAGTGTTGTATGAAATTTAGAGCCTCTTTTTCACCTTTAGACCTTAAATCAAGGTATTAGTTAACCTTGTCCACCCATGATCTAACTAAAGTACCTAGGTACCCATAAAAGGTAGGGAGAATAATCCTTCCCAAGTGATCATGCATAACCATTTTCCCATGTTTCCTCTTTCCATGTTTCTAAGCTAAAAACTTATTGAATCTCATTATCCTCTTGACTCAGGGTGTGAATTATAAGTATTCATCATAATATTCCATCATTTCCCAATTAATAAATGGTTATTCCTCTTAAATTCTAAGGGGTTAGTCCCATTTTGAGTCCTTCACTAATTGAAGAAATGTGGCCATAGTTTTTGTAAACTACTTTTGAGCTTGAGTCAACCTCTTAAACCTAACATTGTCCATGTCCTTGTTTGACAATAATCTTCCCATCTCATAAATGACCAGTAAATTGGATGTGATACTAATATAATGTCCCCAATATGGGATAAAGACAAAAAATTAGGATTTTCCAATAAACCATAGCTAATAGGAAAATCAAATGAAAATCTAAAAAATTATAACCAGCAAAACACTAGATGGAACAAGTATATGATATTCAAGATAAAAAGCATCCAAATAATTCCTAGAAGCTAAACATTATTTAAGAAGTTAAGTAACTTTTTTGTGGTCAAATATATTTATGAATATATGGAAATACATCCCAAAAATAATATTATTTTTTCTTATAGGTATAGGTATATTTTTCAACCCTTAAATGCCTTAAAATGCTTTCCAATTGAGTCACCACACCACAAAAAATTAGAGGAAATAATTATAAAAATTATACCTTGGATTTATCTAACAAAATCACCTTTATAATCTCACTAATCAATTCACCAAAGTTCCAAAATTATTTTAATATTTTTTGGAATATATTAAGACCTAGAATTTCCTTTCATGTATGCCAATTGTTTCACACAATTCACCAAATAAATGAAATAAAATATGAAAATTACCTTAACCCATGAATAAGGTTCTAAAAACCAAATTTTCCACTTATGTGGGGTTTAACCCTCCAAAAAGAGGTTTCCACACTTTGGAAGAGTTCAAAATAATTCTATGGATTCTTCATGAAGTTTACCCACCTTTATTTTATGTGCAAATAAAGAATTTCTAATTTTCTAAAGGATAGAAATAATTCCTTAATGAATGTCATGTCAAAAGACACATTTTTAGAATTTGTTCCATATACTGATGAACAATTATGGATTAATTACATCCCTTAAGTAGAGTTTCCATAGTAGATAATGTATGTTTTCATCCCCAAAACCCTTGGTGCACTTGAAGGGTTTCATCCTAACGTCATTGGTTCAAGATTGACATACTCGCATAAGAATTTCAATATACAAATTTCATAACCCTTCAAATAAATACTTAATTTCATTTATATACCACTACTCCAAGTGTGGCACCCACAATTAGAGGGGAGAGTTACCTTTCTTTTTAAAATATTAAAATGTCATCTTAATTTCCTTTTAGGCCTTAAGTGCCCAAGACCCATAAACCCCACCACCTATGTGAGATAGAAACAAAAGGTGATTTTAATAAATCAACTCAAAATTATAAATATAAATTATCCTTTCCATTAATAACTCATCACAAGTGGCCCATAATTCTCCCTTTAATTCCTCTACCCTTAGCCATCAAAAACAAGAATGGGCTAAGTGTCCCACAAGGGTCTAGATCAAAAATGGGGACATTACATGTTGGGTGAATGAAATGATCACATTGTATTATATTTATTATATTATTATCTTTCCCTTGATAGGGCACACATTATACTTGAAAGATACCACTAATAATACTAAGGCATTGAGATAAAGCAAATACTTTGGATATTTTGACGTACTCAATTTGGATGTGAAGTAGGGGTCATACTAGTAGGAGTGAATATATCCATGATTCTCACTATTTTTAAGGCCATAATTAGTATATTATCCTAAATTTATTTATTAATAAAGTCAAGAACACGTTATATTTTTTTCCTCCCATTTTAGAGACATTTAGGAAGATAGGTGAAGGTATGCATAGGCCTAGGATGTCTTATTGAGGACATATATGTATTTACATAAGACCTCAAGATTAATTTATCTCTATTTTATCCATATAAAATTATTCATGATATAATTATATGATCATATGATTCCTTATTAGATGAGATTCTAGATACCAAACGTAGATGACATCATGGTGACCCATTGGATATTTTAACCCTAAATTTAGAACTAGGGAATAGGGTTATATCATAGAAACATATAAAGTAAAAAATTCAAAATATAATCACACTTTCATACAAGATAATTCAATTTCACATAAATGGGTGTCTAAGGAGACCAAAAAAATGGGAATGTTAAAATGACATACACTCAAGGGGAGGAAAAATTCAAATGTCCACACACTAAGGAAACAAGTTACACATAGGGAACATGGGATGATAAACAAATAACATGTTTAAATGTTATGTAATACAAACAAGGAAAAAAAAAGGAATAAAATCAATTAATCCATGTAATAAGATAAAATATAAGTCAAACATAAGTAACTAGCATAATCATGTCATACTAGTCCCTACATACATGTGTTAGTAAAATGTCTTGTAAAATATCATATCAAGTAGATTGTGTAAGATAGTCACATGAGTATAAACATGTGTAATATTTAATATATAATATAAACATGATACTATATAAGTATAATAAAATATTATAAATTATATCAATCATGATTAATATAAGTAATATGCCCATAATATAGTGTCTCACACGGGAAAAAGAAAGGTCTAACATATGCATGTGCATGTATCATGGATCTAGTTTACCCTTGTATTACATAAAGTAAATTATAAAAATATGTGTGTATATAAATCATATGATATATACTAACATAAATTAAACACCATATGTAAAATGTAGTAAACATTTGAAATACTAAATTTTTTTGTATTCTTGATTCATTTGAATGTCTTTATATTTTTTTTATCATTTGATTTTTTTAATTTTGTGAATATTCAAATTTTTTTAAGGAAATAAATTATATCAAAATATCACATATAATGGATGATCATAAGGTTCTTTAGACTGATAATATGGTATAAAAAACTAATCATGCTACCAAAGATCATATAAATGTGCTGAATCTAGGTGTGTAGAGTTTGTGATACTTTATATATTTATAATAGAAGATGTTATTTTATATAATTTATAATATTTAATAAATTATTTATACCACTATAAAAAAAAATAATAAAATCAAAACTAATAAATAAAAAAAAGTATGATATGCACTAAACTGACTAAAAAAACCACATGCATGTTTTATATAAAAAAGTGGAATTAGAAAATAAGAATATTAGCATATTAATATTATTTTCATACATTAAAACTCTAAAAAAAAATTACATATTCACACACACTTAACTTTACTAATTCATCAAGAGACATGCCCAACATGATCTTCTCTTCTAGACTACAATAGTTTTTTGAAAAATGATTAGTAGGTATAATAATGGCACCTAGTCATATAGAAGGTAATGGATAATGGTGCACCCAAATAGTATATTAAATAGGGACATTCCAATATGATTCAAATCCTGAATTTGGAGATGGGCATAATATTAATAACTTTGAGGCTTACCTTTTTTCCTAGTATTATCCACTTTTGCAATATGTCTGTGATTGTGTTAGTCTTCTTCCACATCATGATTATGTGCCCATCATGTGTGGTGTCTATAAGTGGAATCCTTAGGTACATCTATAAAACATCTCATGAAATGTAAGCCATGACTATTCTATGATTAACTAATCTATTCTTTATTTCATTTCATAGATTCACACATACACAATGTGCTCTCTATGTACTATCAAACATTACTCAACATCATAACCTTCATGGGCTTCACCTTTGAAGGTAAGTTTAGGTACACTTTATATTTTCATTTATAATAGTATTTCACTTTGCCACATTACTAGAATAAAGGGAGAGTAAATAATATAAGTTCCTCCACTTGATTTTTTTTATGAACAAACATTTGAATACTGACCATTGATCTTAAGTTTCACACCATGATTTGATGGTCCTTATTCAAATTGATCAACTTTATAATGTATCTATTGGATAAAATAATAATAAGATCACCCTCTCCATTAGTGAATGGATTCATCAACATGTTGTTTGAAATTGTGAAAATGTTTGAATATATGTTTTGGCATCTTATGTATCTTATAATTGTGAAAAATTGGTTAAGGAACCCTTTGGTAGACCATATAACCAATTTTGAGATTTATAGAAAATGATCATAGGGAATATCTTTAGTAATAATTTTTCATCTTTTGCCCATTAACAGAAATAATATACATATTTAATCATGTGCTCAAATGGATCTTGATTTTTGTTAATCCATTTATGTCCTTCAACACATATTTCACAAATTATTAAAGAAAAACTCATTTATAAAACCATAAAAATAATTCAATAATCATTACCCAATTATTCATGCTACCAAAGATCATATAAATGTGATAAATCTAGGCATGTAAATTTTTTTATACTTTATATATTCCTAATAGAAGATGTTAGTGTATATTATTTATACTTTATATATTTATTGATTCATATGAATGTATTTATATATTTTTTATCATTTGATTTTTATAATTTTATGAATATTTGAAATTTTTTAAGGAAATAAATGTATATCCAATTATCACATATAATGGGTGATCATAAGGTTCTTTAGACTGATAATATGGTATAAAAAACTAGTCGTGATACCAAAGATCATATAAATGTGCTAAATTTAGGTGTGTAGAATTTGTGATATTTTATATATTCCTAATATAATATGTTAGTTTATATAATTATATTTATTCACATAAGATGTATTATTTTATTTATTTTAGAATATTTTAGCTATTTTGTCATGGCAGTGTTTGGTAATCAACTTAATATTATATTATATGCCTTAATGTACAATATTCCTCAATGGGATGGCTTATGCATTGATGATACTAGAAATAAATGTGAAGATAATGTATGTGAGGTTAAATCTAATTAACCTATATGTATGGTAGGAGAGATATAATATTTCACTCAAATAATATATTTAAAATCTCACATGTAAGATTCAATAGTTTTGACCACTTTCTTCATTTATAATAACATGCCATGCATTTGTAGTTAACCATATAATATAGTGAAATTTTGATCTATTGTATCTACTTTGTGTTATATATTTATTATCATATGCACCTTTTGATTATCAACATGTTTCATTAATTTTTCTTATAATTACTACATTACATGGAATTTATTTGGGAATAATAATGCTTGATTGTAATGAGTATACTATTGTTGTGATTTTGCCTTATTTTTTCATAATTATCTATGAATCCCCTGAAGCATCATGTGAATTAACTTGATTTATATAATTATTATTTCATTTTTGTGTCCATAATTTATTTTTAGAAGACATAATATTTTATGTATGATTATATTATACAACATTCGAGTTTATGATTCCCCAATGTGCACCTTTAGTGAGAGCTCAATCAACCAATGGTACTTGGTAGGATCATTGCGGGTGAGATTAGTAATTATATATTGTGCAATAGAATAATGAATTTTTCCATTAGTTTTCTTGTATAAATACTAATAGACCATTCATTCATTTATAGTAGTGTCATGGGATGTGTTAGTCCTTTTAGACTAACCTCTATAAGAAGTGAGATAAGTTGTCTTATTATTAAACGTAATAACTCCTTTGTCTATAACCTATGAATTTTTTTCCATAAATCATAACAATTTCCATTATGATTTCCATTAATACCATGATAATTAAATTTTTTTTAATCCTTTTATATTTTCAAATATAGGTAGTGGATGATGTAAATTTAGAGGAAGATCAATCAACTTCTTATCCAATAATAGATTTACTTTTTCACGAGGTTTATATTTAGTGCCATAAAAATGAATTGGTTTTTCCTTGGTATAATTTTATGCTTTTATTATATGAGGTATTATATATTCTAAAATTTCCCCTCTAGGTAAAACCTAGACCCTCTCATTATTATTTACAATAGGTGTTATATTACACACACACACACCTTTTAATTGAATATTTATATCTCCATATGTCTCTATAGGTGTATGAATTAGACCCAATGTTTTTTTATAAATTCAATGTTCATAATAAATATATTGAAATTATTTTCAAGTTTGGTAAAGTAACTAAAATTTTTGTTGAAGATCACCCATGGCATGCACAGGAGATTTGATATCTTAAAATACAATTTTATTGAACCTTATAATTATCTATTTCCATTGGAAAAATATTTTTCAAATCTTATGGATGTGTGGTAATAATATATTTTATGTCACGTTATGATGATGTATCATATTTTTTTATAAATGAATGGTATTGCATTGGATTTAAAAGAAACATTCTTTCACTAATTCCATTATCATGTGTATGTTTATTATGAAAAAAATTATCACTAATCTCATTAAAATTTATATTTATATTATTAAAATAATAATTAAATATGATTTCAATTGACATATAATTAATACTATGTTGGCCAAGGGTTTGGCGATTTGAATTTTCATGAAATGAGATAAATGAAATTTTAGTTTTTTTCTCACTATTCATTAATGACTTAGAAAAAATGCATTGTATCAAAGCATTCCTCTTCATCAATATGAATATTTTTATCATTATCATTCCAATAAAAATTATCATAATCATTTGATTCATTTTCACATGCATCATGTATATTAATTTGACTAGTGTTATGATTTTCATGTTTCCATTCTAGACAAAGAGGGAGAGAAAAATTGCATGAATGTATATTTTTGAGATCTAGAGAGAGAAAATATCTTATATTTCTACACTTTAAAATAAATTAAAATAATATTAAATATTTTTAAAATGTGGTAGAGAAATAAAACACTCAACATTTGCACCATTTAGTAAATTGTATATGCATTCAATTTTTTTTACACACATATCATGATAAGATTGCATGCATGGAAGAAGACTATGATAAACACTTAGAATAAGATTATTATTTTAGTTTTCATGCATTTACATTTTTTAATATTGAATATGATGTGATTCAATATAAAATGGTAAATAAAAACTATATGTTTCCTTAATAAATACGTCATTAAAATGTATATTAATCAATAGGGGAGAAACAAGAGCTAGGCTCTTCACACTCACCTTATAAATATCTAGAGTAACCATCATAATAATCATCATAAGCAATGATATGAGTCATTATGTTGTCATAAATACTTACATCAACTTGATTACTAGTATGTTCATTATTATAATTGTAAGGGGTTACTACAAAATAAGACTTTTATCACATTTCTTCTTAGATATTAGATCCTCATAAGCAATGCATTAATCATCAAGAATATTAAATATGAAATACAATGGATGATTCCCCTTATTATATTTACCATGGTACATAATTTTAAATAATATAAATCAAAACTTTTAGGGTAAGAAGGAGAAAAAACATCACCTATTCTACACCCATAAAAAAGTAGATCTAAAAAATAAATGCAACAATATGAAATTCTCTAAATCTTAAACCCTAGGTCAATATAGCGTTTTATTTCATTTTTTCATCATATTAAGGTTAAATAGAATGTACGACCCCTCTTTTAAATAATTATTAACATGAAATATTATCTTAATTAAGGAAAGGAGTTAGTTACTTTAAAAATTAGGAGAATTAAATGAATTTAGATTATACTAATATTCTATTAAGATATACTAAATCTAATAATATGATAAATATATGAAATAAAACCTTAAATTTTATATTAATATAAATGAAAATTATAAATTTTACTTATCTTATATGCTAGTGCACTAGAAGGTCTAATTAATGTATGTGAAGGAATGGAGTGTCTGAGGATCAAGATCTAGTTGTCAGATTATGAATATTAGATTTCTTATAATGTGGTCACTTGTGTCACCCGATGGAAACTAAAATTAGTGATAGTGTTGTGATTATACCACTTATGTCTTTTATAAAATATTTTCTCTTTTCTATAAATTTCACTATTCCTACTAGGGTTCACAATCTCCTTTTATATTCTTTATTCAAATCACATGCCTAGGTTATAAAAGCAGTCTTTTATTCAAGACCATAGATCATATAATTAGGGAATATAATATTGACAAATATGTATTATTGGGATAAAATTAAGTATACCTAAACTTAAATACCCCTATGTCAATAACAACGACATACATAACGAACTATCAAAAGAGGGCCTCATACATATGTAGCTTTCCCCTATGTGTGGGCTTGTGTGTGAACAATGATGTAATATGCTACATGTGAGTGCATGTATTGAATAAAATTAAAATTAAAATAATATTTATCATGGGATACATTTTAATGATTTTTACCTATATTAATACTTATCCTATGACTAACATTAAAATAGGGAAGAATATGGCAATTTTCAATACTTGAGAGGTGTTTTTACTTGGTAAGTATTAGGTGTGTTAATGAATAGTAATTTATGATAATTAATGGTATTTGAATTATATTTATACAAAAAATAATAATAATAATATCATGGAGGGTTACTTAATACAAACAATATGATCCATATATTGAAACATGTACAACCTTTGTTGTTTTTAAGATACAAAGACTAGCGTTAGAACTCAAACACTAGTGTCGATGTTAATGTATATGTATGAATGGTAGTGTCCTAGAAAATATATAAATTTTTGAGATTTATAATTTATAATTAATGATATATATTAAATTTTAATAATGTTATGTGTTACATGTGATCTACATAATTAGAATATTATGGTTAAACCATAATATAATCATTTAGGCATAGTGAGATAGTGAATGTTAACATTATAGCATCAAGAAAATCAAGAACTTAATAATATATCCTATAGTTATATTTTTAAAGAGTTAAATAGTATTATATCATGTGAAAATACAAATTTTAGTATCTATAATTAAAATATAATAAACTAGTATTTCACATCATAAAGAAGCTTAATAGACCTAAACTCTGATGAGCAATTAACTGGCATTATAAAATACTTATAAATAATAATTTTACATGATGTAAACTATTATAGATAATAGTAAAATTATTTCTTATGATTTTATATATTTATTCTTTCCTAAATGAGAGAAACATAGATATTGAAAAGGAAAACAATTTTAATTCTAATATAGGAATTGATGGAAATTGTAATCCACCTAAAGAAAATGTTTCAAGGAACTCCTTAAATAAAAAATGAATGAAAAAGGATATGAGGAGAGAGGGTGAAAAGGAAAACATAAGGGTAGATTTGGGGATGTGTAAGATAAGCTATGGGAATTTGAGAAGGCATATGGGTTATTAGAAGTGAAGCTATACAACTACCACAAAATAAAATAAAATAGAATTGTTATAGAACAAAACAAAATTATTGATAAAGAGTATAAGGACACATAGATAAACTCAAAAAGATGGTAGCATTTTAATATTATATAATATTTAATATTAAAGTTAGTGTCTTAATTTATAATAATTTTTTTAATGTGTGTTTAATTGAATAAATAATGTGTATTGTGTTTCAATCATTTATAGTGTGTTTATGTGTGACTATAAGACAGTGAGTTTAAATCATGTCTACTTCATATTAAACTTTGTCTTTCATTATACCCCCTTACCATGACTACATAAATTAGTATAAGATCAAATCCTTTCCTTGTGTATTTTTATATGTGAAGACTCCAATTGAGTCAATTGGCAAGTTTTGAAAAATAATCTTGCATTAAGTGAAGTGATGGCACATAGTGGTAATTGTTCTAAAAGAGGAGAAAAACTAGGGGGGCCTAGAGTTACAAACTTGGTAGAGATGATGAGAGTAATAAAATCAAGATTGGGTTTAATTTAAAAATAATTGGATCTCATGTTGATGTTGTGAGTTATCATGAACAATAAGGATATGTAGAGATTAGGTTGGAAGATATGGTGAATGAATTTAAGATTAGGTTTCTCAGAGCTATGGAAAATCTTGTTAGTAATCCAAAGTTGGAGGCACCTAGTTACAATGAAATTTTTAATTGTAGGGATATTTTAAATTGGATATTAGATATGGAGAAGAACTTTAACTGTGAGACAATTAATGATCCTAAGAAGGTGAAGTTTAATTACATGAAGTTCAAGGGTCATGCCTCTTTATGGTGGGATAATGTGAAAACTAAGAGATAAATTAAGGTAAATAAAAAATAAAGTCTTGGTATAAGATAATAACAAATTTCAAGGCCAAATTATTTCCTTATAATTATCGAATAATCTTGTTTAGTAAATTGTATAATTTGAGACAAAAAGATATTAGCATCAAATAGTACATTAAGGATTTTTATAGAGTCGCTATAAAAGATAAACATGTGGAGGATGATCTAGATAAGGTAGAAATATATATGAATGTGTTATAATTTTTCATTCAATATGAAATGAATTTATTAAACTTGAGAATCATGGAATAATCCTCTTAATGTGTATTTAAGATAAAAGATAAGTTGTGAACAAAACAAAAAATGAACTCTAGAGGTAGAGGAAGATGAAAAAGTGATTATGGAAGAGGACAAAATAAACATTAGGATTGGAATATGATGGAGGATTAGGATTGGGATTCCAAGAATTATTTTCGGGAGGTATATTCCTAATGTTGGTGTTAGTTTCCCTAGCTATTTTAGTAGTTAAAGGAATTTTATTAAGTCCTCTATTATTTTTTAGAGTATAGATAGTAT
The DNA here is from genome assembly GCA_037957365.1 of Torreya grandis. Lineage (NCBI taxonomy): Eukaryota > Viridiplantae > Streptophyta > Pinopsida > Cupressales > Taxaceae > Torreya > Torreya grandis. Next base: position 661,485 of record JARHVA010004891.1, read on the forward strand.
TATCATCAAGGTTTTTAATTAATTGGAAAACATCACATAAAAATTTTATTTTATTTATTTCAACCATATTTCATTAAATATAGATAGATTCTGAGAGAAATTATCCATTAGGAATTATCCTCAATGGGTATAAGGTGGGAATAGAATAAATACCCATGTATAATCTATATGGGTTGAGGCTTTCAATGAAAATAATAAGAGTTCAAATAAAGGTGATAAGGAGGTTTTAAATATAATGTGGGAGAAAATAATGGTCATATAAAACTCACCATATCAGGTAAGTCATTAAAGTTAGTTTTTTAGATGTATATAGGGGGCTTTATTGGGCAAACCAATATAGTTGATTTTATAAATTTAAGATACATATTATATCAAGTTAGATGATATAATATAATCAAAAAATAGTTTCGTGGGTATCTAATAAAATTACTCTATCATGATGGTTGATATAATATGATCTAAAACCTAATAAATTGGTAGATGTAGTTGAATAGACATTTAGAATTGTATTAGATTTCTTGATGCAGTAAAAGAGACACAGAATTATATTAGGCTACATGATATAGTTGGTTAAACACATGAAACTATATCAGGTTGACCAATAAATATGACACATAGAAAATAAATATATCAAGATAGATGATGTAGTTAAAACACAACACATAATAGTATCGGGCTAGTTGATATGAAATTTAACTATTTGAGAAAATAAATATATGAGGGTAAAATAAGAAATGTGGTGTTTGACAAGTAGGCTCTTAGCTATATTGATCTCAATGATAAATATTGAATATGACTATGAAGGCACTAACCATGAATAATTACACCATTATCATGGCCACATTATCCTTTCTATAGGTTACATTGGTATTAACTTCTAAGGGATAACTACTTATTAATTCACTAAAAAATTAAATGGATGGAAGGATTACTAAAGTATAAATAATAGGTATCCTAGGAATTTCCAATTTACTATGAGGTATATGGAAATTAAAGTTAATATATAGTGTTTGTTAATTAGTTGAGTATCGGGACAATAACCCTCACACTATAGTGTAGGTAAAATTGACAAGTGCTTGGCCCATAATGACAACTCTAATTATTTTGAAAACTATAAAAAAAATATTTAATATATAAAAAAAAATAGAGATCAAAAATTATATGTTGAAAGTTAAAATTATAACATGCAATAAATTAAACAATTAAATATAATATTATTAGGCTAGATGATATAATCAAAAACTTAAATTAATAAAATGAAATGTATCAATCTAGTTGATACAATCAGAATCTCATATAGAACTATATTAGGTTGGATGAAATAGTTTGAAAACACATAAAATGCATTTTTTGGATGATATTATTCTTAGACAAATAGCTAAATGTATCAAGTTGGATGATATAGTTAAGCTAAAAAGTTGTGTGATGGTTTAAAATATTTTTATAAGAATATAAAAGTATGAATATGAAATTTATCCAACAAATAGAGGGGTAATATTCTTTTTGGGTTCACTAAAAATCTAGGCATGGTCTAGAATGACCTAAAACTACCATCTTTCTCTCAATAGACTAAGACTTGGATAAGTTACATTGAATAGAGCTTGCATATACTTATATGATAAGGTAAAGACCAATGAATTTTGTAGATATATTATAGGGTAATTTAAAACTATGATTTTTAGAGGAAAGGGATATAAATCCTAAGCCTATGACATAAGTATATATCTCTCACTAAACCTCAAAAAAAGTAAATGGTTATAAATATGAAAATATGGTAAATGGTTTCAAATGGGTACAAACTAAAATAAAATATGGGATCAATGGTTATAAAGGGGTAAGGTGAAAATTTCAATTAAATGGGGGTCTATGAAACCTAAAATAGTTAATGTAAAGTCTAATAAATCATATGTCTCCAAAAAAATATGTGTTATAGGGAAGATCCTAAATGTGGATACACACACATACATCCATAATGCAATAAAAAAATCAATATATAATCTATTAATTAAATAAAGGAAACAATGTAAGGATATAAATACTTACCTTGGGGTGGACACATCAATGATTTAATCTATCCCTTAGCTCAAGTGGATATTTTTAAGATAATGTTGTAGGTTGAAAACCTCAAATGGTTTGCTAAAGACCTAGATATCCTTAGTTAGGAACTCCCAATGACTACTCCTATTGAGTTTCAATGACACCATAAGACAAGACTTCCAAGATAAGGTTATAAACCATTAACTCTTCCAGATACTTCCTTAGGGAAGAAATGAAAAATAAATTAAAGCATATGAATGTGATATGATATGATATCAATGAAATGTGACCCACACACACACACACACACACACACACACTACATATATATATATATATATATATATATAGTTTTAATACAAAGAACTAACCCTAAAATCCAAGATGATAATATCAATTAGGCCAATATAGTTGGAGTATTTTAGTTGCAATAACAATATATCATCTAGGTTGATATAATTTAATGTAAAAAAAACGCTCAGAACTATATTGATCAAATATATACATTACAAGAAGGATATAGGGAAGGTATAAAATTTAGCTATGATTTAGATGGAACGAATAGATATATAAAAACTTGGAGGAAGTTAGACTAATAATATTAATGGTGTAATAGGATAAAACTACAATATCTCTTAAAAATTAACACAAGTCATTCCCACTCTATTATAAGTGCACCCTTGAAGGTGTGTAATCAAAATGATCAATGGATTGATAATCCATTGCAATAAAAAGTGTCAAAAAATGATAAAGTGAAAAATATCATGTGTGTACATTATTATCTTACCTATGAGTTTTCTAAGGTTTTGTGACAATTATAGTAATCTTAGATGGACCTAACTACCTACACCATCAATAATTATTAAAATTATCCCAATGTATCCTTTATGTCTAATTTAGGTCATGTTACCCATTGGGGTGATTTTTTTACATATATGGATCTTGTTTAGTCTAATTTTTATGCCAATAGTTCCCTAATTAAAAATTTAGAGCACTATATTTACACATCCAATAGAGGCATTAAAGGATAATCTCTCACTGATGAATAAGAGTCACACTTAGTAACACAGCCACATATCTTATTATTATTCAAACTATATAGCTTATAAAGGATATATTTATGTTCATGATTTTACCAAAGGAAGACCTAATATAGATTATACTTACACTTTAATTGACATGATTTGGAACACATAAAAATTAGAGAGAGAACTACATGATTTTTTATTCCTCTTCATTGTATTAGAAATTTAGACAATGTTAAACTAGTTTCCAGGGATTGGCCAAGATTATTCCAACCCGACCCACATTCCATTTTTTTGGTCACATTAATATCAAGTTTTATATATATAGGGTTTTTAATAATCAATAAGTAAAATATAGTTATTTACATAGGTTGGAGGATATATAAATAATTAAGATCTATTTACAAATGTAGACACAATAATCTAAATGGTTATTGACATAGGAAAATATCCT
>JARHVA010004891.1:670000-772500 GCA_037957365.1 Torreya grandis
ACTATGTAACTCCATGGCATACACTAAATATAGACTAAACTCAACTCATATGCTCAAACCAAGGTAAATAATTTGGTAAACTGATAGGAGATTAGATAAAAATGAAGGAATATTGAGAACATTATTGAATGTTACTCCACTCACTTGAATAGACCCTATCTTGAAAACCATTGTAAAAGTGTCATCATATAATTGAATAGAGGACATGTCACATGGTTATAAGGAACTGAACTCAATTTGTGAAGAAGCCATGTGATGTGATACTCTAGATTCAATGTGCCATGTAGGAGTCAAAGGCACAACTACAACTAAGGTCCTAACTTTCACTTTATTATCACTTATTTTTGTCTTTTATTTTTCATTATCATTTCTCTTGGAGTATTTTAGGGTTAATGAAGATAGTTTTATAGACTCAAGAATGCCTATATTGTTCTTGTCAAAAAGTTTTATAGGGTGGTCAATTTGATTCTTCAAACATTTTATTTCATCATGTTTAATGGTTTGATACCCACACTTGATCATTTATTTATTATTATTAACACTTGAAGAGGAGGTATCAATTATTTATTTGGTGGTGGGTTGATCCTTCTTTCTCTCATGATCCTTATTATTTTGTTTCTTCTATTTTGAAGCCTTTTTGATGTTATATCTTACAAGTAGAATATGTGGTTTAGTGGCATTTAGTGAACCCATATGAATTATTTTATCTTGTTCTCAAGTCAAGTCAACAAAAAAATCATAAAAGGATGGAATGGTCCATGAAGTACCAAGTTATCTATTTATTTCATGGAATGTGGAGATGAAAATATAATAGTTAGGACCAAGTTTTGTAAGGATGGAAAGGATGAGATGTGAATCCTTCTGATCAATTTTACATTATTTTGGTTACAATATAAATTATTTAAACTTGGTGAATTAGTCTTGAAGTGGGTCAAAAATTTTAGGCCTAAGACTAATCATCTCATTTTTTATTTCATGCCCTCTCAACTCATCCTATTTCCAAAAATGTTCTCTATGGTATCCCATAATTCCTTAGGTATTTTGGATAATTCAATATGAAATCACAAATATGAAGAAATATAAAGATATAATAAGCCAAAATATTCATCACACTTTTCAAACCATTTCTCTTTCACTTCAACAAGAGTTGGTTCAATTGTAAGGCCCATTGTTATCTTGTATAGCTTCTTATTTCTTAATGTGAGTAGTGTAGAAGCTTTCCATTAATGATAATTAAAGGGCATGAACAATACAGATGAATTAATATCCATTGTGTAGAAGTAATTTTGTATTATAAAATAATAATTTAAGAAATACAAAAGGAATCAACAAGATACAACCACCCTGAAATTATGCTTGACCCTCCCATATTTTGGCACTTTATATTTTAGTATGTTTTATAATGAAAATAGGAAAATTTTATGGGAAATGAAAAAAATGTAACTTTTGAAAAATTTGATTCTCAATTTTGAGCCATCAATAAAAATATATTATAATATTACTTTCCCATAAATAAGTCCCATTTAATTGAGATTGCACTAAAACTTTAGAAAAATGGTTTATGGTTAAGGTGGACCTAGCCTTACAACCACTCATTGGAATAGGAAAAGAGTGTAGAATGAAAAGGTTTAACTCATGATGTGGAATTGGCCTTTTACTAACCTAAACCTTAGCCTTCATCTTTTACAGGTGTAAATATAAGGGGGTTAAATGAATAATTCACCCTTTACAAAAATTTACCCTAAATTGACTTATACCCCAAACATGAATAATGGTAATTTGGAATAAGTAAAATTCAAATTGAAGACAAATATGGTAGACAAAAGAGGTGAAAAATAAAGGTTGTTTTAGGGTTTTAAAACCCTATATTTTACTATGTCATTATTATTTGGCACCACCATGCCCAACCAAAGTGTACCAAGGAAATTTCTAGATCAACCAAAGGTTGTATTGCACCACATAGCTTAGGAAGACATGATATTATTAGATATACATGTTGCATTGAAATTTTGGATGACTTATAGGTGTAAAAAACCATCAAATTTGTAAAAATATAGCCACATGTGTGAAAACATCATCACATGTGTAAAAACACCTTTTAGGTCATGAAAAAATGTTGCAAAAGTGTAAAAACACTACCACAAGTGTAAAAGTACCTTTCAAGTCATGGAAAAATGTTTCACAAGTGTAAAAATTCCACCACATGTGTAAAAATGTCTTTTAAGGTTTGAAACACTATGGGAGCTTGAAAAATACCTTTTAAAGGTGTGAAACTACATGTACCAACATTAACAAAAAAAACTAGAAAATACACAACAACAAACACCTAAACTATTGTAAACACCAATATCAAATTAAAAATATTTATAAAAAACTCTAGATAATCCTTAATAATGATTGTGCTCTAATATCATATCATAGAATGCCATAGATTAATTGGATCAAAAGATGAACTAGCAAGATACTTGAGATTAAAATTTCATGTAGACAAATACAAAAAAGTACATAAACTCCAAATTAATAAAATAAGAGAGATAATTATAATAACATAGAAATGGCTTCAACACAATATATTGCATGCATTACTCACTTATTAAAGATGCACACATATGAGAGTATAATGTGTAACTCCTCCAATAATATCCATAAATGGCCTATAATAGGCATGACACTCATATGAAAGTGTAATTAATAGTAACACCCACTAACCACAATGATGGAGAAGAGTAACACCCTATGCACAACTAAAAAAGCTAACATGAGTATATAAATAAACCAATAAAGTAAAATGAACTTCTAAACTAACAAGGATAAGGATAAATGTAAATGTAAATGTATGAATAATACTTCTTATGTTTATTAAAAAATATAATAAAATTCATTGTGGGCATTGTGATGGTGATAGCCATGCTTGGGATCAATGTTAGAAGTTTCACCTAGAATTGTATTTATTCAAGAACAACAACAAGAATAGGTTATGGCCTATATCCAAGGTGAGAATATTGGTTAGATCTCTGATGTAGATGGCACTTTATGGTGTAATTATACCAATATAGATGTATGTTTGGGTAGTAATAATTCTCAAGAGAGTTAAATTTCTAAGATTTTCCATATTATAATTCAGATGCATAAAACAAAAAGTGGATGCTCATTTTGAAAGTTGTTCATAAGTAAATTTTATGAGTTATTAGGAAATTTTAAGATATATACCTGAAATCATCCATGGCGATATGTTTTGGGTTAGGTAAAGAAAGGTGTAGATAATAATGTGACTAACCAATGTAAATTTAATTTTTACATTGATACATATTTCATTGATGGTGTAGCATTTTCAGGCCTTATATATTTAGGATGTTATATTCATGAGGAGAACCAATCAATATTTTTTTGTATGAAATTAGATACATCATTTTAGCCTAAAAAATTGATACTATAATTTATTTAGTGCCTCTAAAGCTAATAAGGTTATCAATGTTAGTGGAAGTTTTATTTGCTTCTTTTGAGATACATTAAAGATAAATAAGTGGTTATAAATAAACCCAATTTTATCATGTTTATTAAAAAATATAAATAATTTATGGGAGATTTGGTGTAGAAGATCAAGGAAATATTCCATGATCCCATGGGGTTTCCATTCATGAGGACAATTTAGCACAAAATTTAATTACTGTCCAATAATCCACTTCCAAATCTTAGGTTATATATGAAATCATTAAAATATGTTAATGACATACAAATAATTATAGTATTTAAATAATCAAGTTGTAATTCTTCCTAGTGCTTATCCATGTGGTTATCTTTTATTTTAGTACCTAGTAAATATGGTTCATGAAGAATGTGTGTTGATTATATATAAATTAATAAGATAATCATGAAGAATAGGTACCATTTTCAACATATTGATGATCTTTTTTATCAAATTCAACATATCAAGTATTTTACTAAGCTTGATTCTAAATATGGGTACCACTATGTAATAATTAAGGAAGAGGAAATTTGGAAGAAAGTATTCAAGACAAGGAAAAGGTTGTATGAATGGTTTGTTCTACCTTTAAGGATATGCAATGCATCAACTACCTTCATGCATTTTATGAATGAGGTAATGTGTAAATCTATTGATTCCTTTATCATTATGTATTTGGATGATATTTTTGTTTTTATAAGAATTTTTTATTAGTATATTGATCATATTTAACAAGTTTTACATGTTTTGAAGGAAAACAATTAGTTTTGAATGAGAAGAAATGTGAGTTTTCTCAAAAGTCATTTGTTTAATTTGGGCATGTGGTTAGAGATATGAATTTGAGAATTGATTAGGATAATTTAAATTCCATGATGAATTGGCCAAAGCATTATAATGTGATTGAAATAAGGAGCTTTGTTGATTCAGTTTAATATTTTAGGAAGTTCATCAATAAATTATTTTCCATAGTCACACCTTGTCACACTTTTACATCAAGTGATAAGAGTTTTACGTGGGGTAACAAGAAAAAATATTCATTTTTTATGTTTATATATAAAATTATCCATGTTGTAGTATTATATTTTCCTAAATTTTAGTTTCCATTTGAGGTGAAAACAAGTGCTATTGATAATGTTATGGGGGTGTACATACTAAAATATGGTATTTAATACTTTAAATTGACATGTTTGATGTACTTTTACCACTTATTACTTGTGAATGAAAATATATACCTAATCCACCATTATCTCACACCTACATGATACCTTATGATATTTATCCTTCTATTACACACCTAAGGTAACCTCACTATCTATTGTTAACATACTTTCTATACCACACAAACATCACTAGATCCTTAATTCAATCCTTTTGTGTATAGGTATCTACCATTAGGTTGGGTTAGTATCACCAGTCAAAAATTACCTAGGTTTATTGGTGCCAACCCTCTCCTAGCAATGATTACTTTTTAGAATCAAATATTTATTTAGTGTTAGGCCCATCTACATAATGTGTCAATGGAATGAGAAATTACCCAATTGGCACACATCTATACACTATTTCACAGTGATAATATTTACCCTATTATTCCTAAATTGTTATTTGATCACTAAGAGAAGTCGTAAGACAATTATAAAGCATTAAAAATATAGGTCACATAAATCATTATCAAGTATCAAATTTAATTATTAGTTACATGCATATTGTGAAAGTGTAAAATTACAAAATCACACTAGGTGGGATAACTAAGTGTGGATTTTTTACCTTCCTTAGAGTATTAAATACATAGATAATAGTCAATAATCAAATTGGGGTGATTAGTGTCAGATCATCCTATTACATTTTCTCAAAATTTGTAGGTATTTATCCCTTAAAAGCACACCTTGGGTTTCAATGCAAATAAGGATAATTTATGGAGTTATGTGCATTATCAAGATTTTTTTAATTACACATACATTGTTTTTAGATATATGGGAAGGTGACCATATGGATAGAGTCTTTAATTTATACATAGGTAATTATTGGCTAGCACAAGTCAATATCAATAGTCAATACTGACCCAAATCGATAAAAATGACACTATGTAAACAAAAACATAGTTCTTTAAATAGATGAATCACATTCCTAATTTAATTTATTTCCCATAGTTAAAATAAAGTTATAATATGACATTTAAATAAAAAATATGAGTAATCTTCCCTTTGTTATATTTACTATGTTTAGCAGAAGCCACATGTTAAACCATTATAATCAGAGTATTTTACATTTGGATGTATATTTGAATTCCAAATTTATCAATCTAAATTATTTAACTAGTTTATATCCTATTAGGTCTACAAAACAAAATTAGGGTAGTACTTATTAGTGAACCCATACATTACTTGTAATGTGTCAAATTTTAGGTTTTCATTAGGGTTTCATCCTTCTAGGGTTTTTAATTTCAACCTTAGGGTTTGACTTACAAACTTGAGATGATCATGTTACCTCATCCATGTCCTAGATGAAAATCCAAATATTATTGTGATTATCGTACAATGCTTAGACATGATACATATAGGTATTTGACCTTAAAAATAAGATAAAAAATATGTATAAAAAATAAATTTCACTTAATAAATAGGTTCTTAAGAAGTAAATTTTAAATCAATATTTTCATAAAAATACTATTGGTACAAATTTGGATTCTAAGGATTCAAACAACAACTATACTTTAGGCACTAAAAATAATGAAAATGTAAATAATATAAAATCTATGAATACATCCACTAGTCAAGATTCAAAATAGGAAACCATTTATTTAGTTGTCACTCAAGTGGTGATAAATAATAATTATAGAATAAAAAATATGATTTAAGATCTTAATAATGATGAATATATATTATATCAACATAAACAATAAAACTCAATTCCATAGTATGGCATGGTTGGTTGTAGATATAATAATACAAATACAAATGATGATGGGAATGTCATGTTAAAATTACAATCCTAAGATGATCAATACATGGATTATTTTTATTATGATAATAATAAGGGATAGTAAAATATTTGTAAATATAATGAAGATAAATTCAATCTAGGTAATGATATAGTAAAGGATAGTCGATAATGGATAGGAATAATGTTATGAGATATAAGACCTACATATAGGCCTTCCATCAATGATATATTTTATTGGTAAAAACATAATAAATTTTATTCACATTATTAATGTTTTATTTATTTTATGTATGTGTAAAACAAATTTGAAATACAAAACATTCAAACTATTCCATAAATCAAAAGTAGAGCCTGAACATGACGACTAATCTATTACACTATATACATATGTTATTTATATAGTTACAAAATTTTGGGCATAGCTACCCAAAATATCCATGTGCTTTATAAAATATACACAATTCCATCCAATAATTCAAAAAGTAAGGATCATCTCAAAAAGGTTTCAATGGAAACATGGTTTTAATCAACACACAGTTGTATTCCATTGGTCTTTTTTTTAAAATTTAGTTTAAAATTAAAGTTTTAAATATATGGATATTGAATATAAATATTGGTTTCATATTTTTCTATTGAGTGACATACAAAAATAAACATTCACACCAAAGGTAAAGTGTATTATACACACTTAGGTACATCTTATCATTTTACTCTATCAATTCCTTTACTAGAATAAAAAGGGGTAGTTTATAAATACTAAAATCTAGTATTTGGTACTTTAAAATGAAAATATTTATGCACATTTACCATGAATGACTTGATCACACAATCATGGTCCTAATCCACTATATCTCACACTTGCATACTACTTTATGAGTTTTATCCTTCCATTTTAATATTACACACCTATATGAACCTCACAAGTTGTTTCAAACCTACTTACTATCTTTCATAGATATCTCTAGATCCTCATTATATTCCTCCTACATATGGGTGATTACCATTAGGATCTATTAGTTTCTCTAGTGGATAATGACCTAGGCCTATTAGTACAAACCCTCTCCTAGCAATGTATACTTTTTAAAAATAAAAATTTCCTTAGGTTGACCCATCTATCTAGCATGTTGATGGTATTATAAATTACCTAATTAGACTCATATGTATGTTTTGTGTTTAGTTATTTAATAAATATAAACATTATATCATGGGTAAATAAACTATTTTTCATGATAATCACCAACCTTTAAAATATTTTCAATTAAAAACTAATCCATTGCAAGCTAGACACTATAAATGTATTGTAGTTTTGCAAAAAATTATTTGATTATCAAATAAAAGGTGTGACTAACAATTTATTTGATATGTTGCCTATAACTCCTTTTATTTTAGCCATGGGTACTAGGGATCTTATTGAGCCTTTTATGTGTGAGTCTTATCTAGAGGGATATGAGCACAATGAATATTTTTTGGATCTATTTCCTAAAGAAAAGAGGTCCCAAAGTGCTAGTTTTGCACCCAAAAATTATTATTAAATTATATCTGGGTGATGATCAAAAATTGACCATTAATTAAATTGGAGTTGTTAAGATTTCCCACTACCTAATGAGATCATCTAAGGAGCATCCATTTTATTTATTGATTATTTTAATTTCACTAATTATCAACTGATGGTGTGTATTTCTTAGTATGTTTGCATTGAATATACATCACTAGTTTCATTCAGAGGTTGAGGCGCTAAGGTTACATATAGGGAATATGTTATTATGTAAATCAAAGTGACATGATTGTATGGAAAGTAAATAATAGGAAATTAAATGATATAAAATTAAATCTTATGCTCCCTTTGAAGCTTCTTCACACATTGTTGTAATTAAACTTGTTGAAATCACAAATTCATATGTACAAAAGTATGACAAATGATTCTTATGGTTTAATCAAATAAATAATGCAAAAGACTATTCAAAATTTAATTTAGATAATAGATGGGATATTTACCATAATTCTCTCATGTCTAACCTACCTAATTTGGAATTATGTCATAACCCTTCCTCATTCTACAATTATTAGATTAAATCACTAATCTTAAATTAACAAACATGTACCAATGTGAGTATTTCTATAACAAAATTATAATGTTACATAATAGGATTTAATCCTTTATCAATAATTCTAATTGACTATTATATATCTACTAATTTATAACATATACCTTTATACCTACAATTTTATTAGAGAGTGAAAGTTTATTCCGATCATATAGTTACAAAAAAAAGATGAAATAAATTTTAGTTATCAAAAAAATATAGTAAAATAACATACACATACTGTGTAGTAGTTATACATCTAAAAATCAAAGAATAACATAAAATATGACATGGAATATCTTTTCATGGTTATAATAGTTTATAGGGATAGTACAATAAATAACGATCAATGACAATGTATCTTAACGTTTCTCTACCCCTTTTTTAATTATAATATCTACCTTTTTCCTCATACTTTGGATAAAATCCATCTCACACTGTCTACTAACCATTAAAGTCTCAATTAGGTATAACAATAAGTGTTATGAGTTATACTTAACCACTAAGGCTACTACTATGTGTTTGAATAGCGTATACACTAAATATGAATTATAAATCACCTTAGTCATGTATACTTGTAATTTAATTATCATGGTTGTAACTTTTAGTTCTTAAACCTTCCCATTATTGAAAGGATCACATCTGATATCTCTTCTGCCTATCGATTATCTGTTAGTTTGACCATATGTTATTATAATGACCAAGCATTCTATGTTCAAAATTTTATAAACCTTATTATTATCATCCTCTAAATTTTTAGACCTATACCTATTTTCCAACTTCCCAGAAACTTGTGTCTTAGTTGGAGGCCTACAACAATGCTAGTGTCTTATGCCAAACTAAGTGTCTAGTTCCTTAAAGTCATAAAATTTTAAAATTAAATGTATCCTTATGGTCATCCTAAGTTATTTAATGTGATATATTTATAAGAAGGATTGGTATATATGTATGATCTATCCTCATTCATTATTCATCTAGCAAATACCTCATAACTTACAAGGCAACTTACCAAAATCACTCAATCAATCATTAAAGTGAGAAAATCTTTCCTATTATTTCATATTAAATATCAGTCATAGGCATAGCCCATATACAAGTCTAAATAAATGATCATTCCATAAGCCATATTTTCCAAGATACAAGCTATGAAACTCTATGTACTTTCTTATCACACATTACATCTTTATGCAAACACAAGACAAAACACAAAGGAAAATTACATATGTCTAAGGCCATATTCAAAGTAATGGATATATAAATGGTTCCCATTAATATAAGTGTCCTTGATAAAACTCAACACCATGTTCTAACTAACCCATTTTTCCCACAGTCACTCTAAGGATGAGGAAGCTAGGCTTTGATCATTTGATAAAGATAAAAATCATGTGTGTAATATCTAAACACACCAAATAAAAAGAGACAAAAAACATCAAATATTCTAGGTGGTCACATTTACATCTATTAAATATTCCATACTAGACACCTATGTCCAACTTAGACTCTAACATCGACATAAATATCTAGGTCTGATGCAAGCATTTAAGGCCACATAATGTAATTTTCTAGAATCTTATGATTGATCTAAAATATAGATGTAGTCTACTTCTAGACTATTGCATATCATATCTGCACATGTAAATTAGAACTAAGTACTCTTATTTTTAGTTTATTTCAATGTTAATCAATAGTTGGACTTTTCATTTTTATCATATCTCAACATTTAAATTCAATAATTATTTATCTAAGTTTGAAATTTAATTGGCCTATTATAGATATAATTATCACCATTGTGCTTATTCATTTCTATATTATTAACCCTATATTATAGTAACCCATATCAATTTAGGGTTAAACATTTTGTGAACTCAATGTGAAATTATATAGAAACCATAATTTGACTTTGGGTTTTCCTTTTTTTCTAATTGATATAATTCAATTCAAATTCTAAATTTTTAATTTTAATGCAATGTAAAATGTTAACCAAAAAATTCATTTTCAAATGGAAGATAAATAATCATTAATTACTCATCTTAATAACAATAAAGTCTTAATAGATGCATTTTTGTATGTTACAAGAGATGAAATCAATAAGCATGCTAAGGTTAAGTATTGATAACCTAGTGATGGTTAAATATGTGGTAGTACAAATAATTCTATAACAAAGACCATACCCTTCAACACATCACTACTTCACACTTCTAACAAGGGTACATGATATGAATTTACACCATTATTCCTTGAAACAAATCTTAGTATTTCTATATCTTAAATGGGAAAAATTAATCCTTCAACCTAATTAGTAGTTTAAATTCATATATCCACTCTCAAACTATGGGCATAACTCCTTTGGTGACTTCCCAATATTCAAACATTAATGACCAAGAGTGCAAGCCTTTGTCCAAAATATAAAACATGTACAATTTAAGGTTACCAATATTGATCAAAATTATATTAAATTACCTTATGATATTGATTTAAAAGAGGTGTTTCATGATCCTCCTACACCAAAAATATATTTACACCCATTTCCAACTATTTTTGTTGCACCTGATTTCATATTTTATGATGACAAAGGTGATCTTAAATATAACCTTTAATATTTCTATGTGATGTGCCTTTATTATGCCTCTAGTGATAGAATTTTGAATAAAGTATTTCCAAGGAGCCTAAAAGACTATGCTCAAAGGTGTTTCTATGATTTACCAATCCAATAAATAAAATCATTTAAACCTCTTTCAAATTTTTAACACACTTCTCTATAAATATTATAAAAAAAAATTCCTATGCCCAAATTGAAAAAATCAAATAAGGAACCAATTAAACCATCTAATAATATGTCTTAATGTAGAATACAATGTTATCTAAAATGACTAATCCAATGGAAGATAAAAAAAATTCAATATATCTTAAAGAAATTTTTTTTGCCTCATTACATGAGTCCATTATTTTTAAAAAGTTCAAATATTTTGATGACTTATGCCATATTTTTTTATTGTGAAATGAAAATTATCTCATTGACAAAACTTATATAAGAAACACACCATTTACATAAAATACCAAGTTTAATATCAAACCAACTTATAAGGTAAAATCAATACAACCTAAAAAGGAAAAAAACTACTGTGGGTAATGATGTCATAAAAACCTAATAAAATTGTCTTATCCAATGAACCAAGGATATAATTCACATGCTTATTTGAACCTATAGCTTTGTTACTTCTGAAACTTGTGGAGTGTCACATCATATCTATCCCTCATCATATAGAGGTTGATATGAGTCAACCTATAGCCAAAGGATATAATTAAAATGCTTATTTTGACGATCATCAAGGCCTCAAGAATTATTTTAAGCAATTTTTTAACTTGAATAAGAAGATATAATAACTTATTGATGACCAAAAATATATATTTGATGGTCTTCCAAAGGAATCAGGTTCACAAGTTGGTGATCACAAGAATCATAAGATATTTAACAATATTTTTCTAAAGTAGTCTAAAAAGAATGAAATGTAAAAATGGAATATAATTCAAATCTTCATTCATCTCATTATGTTAACCCATTATATGGTATTATTTGTAATTTTATGCATCATACACCTATTATGGTTTAGACACCTATTACTCTTGATGATAGTGAGATTATGGATTATGACTTAGATATTCATTCCTTATTCATTCAAGCATACCTTTATCACTATTATATAAATAATTTTATGATTGATAATTGAAAAATCAAGAATGTTGGAACCACAAAATTACTTACAAATTTTGGATATACACATGATGATTTAAACACTTTGACCAAAGTGGTCAAAGCATTCAGTAGAGCCTCACTATAAGTTCTTGGTGAGACTGACATACCTTAATAAGTGGTTCCAACACATGTGGTCACTAAATTATTAGTTAAAGCATACAAAATAGTATTTTATATTTATTTGGATGACCTTGTATACCTACACTTCATTAAATACCTTATAAAATGCATGGGTGTGTTAAATACATTCATGGAAACATGGTAATTATAATTTCCAAAATTCCATATGAACATCCACTTGAATAAGAGAAATTTATACCTAGGTAGTTAATTATCAAACCTACTAAGGTAAATCCTATGTAAAAGGGTAAGAAACATGAAATCCCATTTCCTAGGCATCTAATAATTGAGAATAGAATTGCATTATAGACACATAGTGGATTCCATGGAATTCTTATTTAATACACATCATATTTAGATATATAGAACACCTAAACATGTTATTATTACTCCTACTTCAAGGAAACCATAGATCATTTAATGATGGAATATTTGGACCCCTACTCTTGATACTATCTTCTCACAACCATAGAATTCTATATGCATACACAAAGCATTATAGATCCTACAATGCTAGATATCACACCTATACATGTTTCATGGTAGCACCACCTATTTATTACACCTAGTTCCTAGTGGGGAGATACCTATGATCATGTTTGGAATGAAATCATAGGATAGTATTTTATTTTTAAATATTCTAAAAATAATAAATAAATAAATAATATAAAAATAGTCTTAGCTTGTACATGTTTTATTGGCTCGTTGACATCTTTGTTGTTAGTTCCATTTGGTAGATATCATATCATCTATTTTTATATACATGTGTTTTTATGCATCTTTTAAATGTGATATAGGCATACCCAAGAAAATTTTCTATGCGATTTTGAATGTTGGGTCTTCCTTCTATTCACCAAATAAGGACATTAGGGGAATCCACTTATTTAATCATGATACATCTAGGTTATATCATTTTATGATCATTCTAATTATCATTTTTAAGTTTATATAATTACATATTCCTTTATATATGCTTATATATTTTTACAGTGTAATTTATATTCTATCTAATTAATGATTTTTTATAACACATATATCCATGGACTAGTATGATATGTTTTTTTTTTGTTTCTTATGTCCTATGATTTACATTTATTTACTTCCTTGAGTGTTTTACCTTGATTTTTTAAGCATTTGAACATGTTCCTTTGATTGAGGACCCAATACCTTTGTTTTCATTTTATATATTTAAATATGTCAATGCTTTCCTTGTGGACATTAGATTAAGTCATGCCCATTTAATTGTGACATTTAAACATGCCCCTTGTTTGAGGTCTCCTTGGACCATTTATTTGTGTTTTGATTTTAAGTGTTATTTTTGTGTATGTGTGTGATCAATTTCTTTTTGATATTGTATTGTTATTATATATACATTAACATGATTCACATCATGCATCTTCGGATTTAATGTGATCACATACTATGTAACTCATTTTTATATCTAACTAGATATTATAATCATAAATGTTACATGATCCATAAAAAAATTATACAATTATATTATCATTTTAAGGTAAGGTAACTACCATTTAATACTTCCCTCCACCTCAATATGGGGAAGATTAGTGGGACATGTAATAAAGTCATGGATTTCATAAATTAAAAGTTTTAGATTTTAGTTGGGTCATGTAGAAAAGGAATGACCTCCACACTTAATTAGTACTCAACATTTTTATTTTATATTGGGGGAATGTTATGAAAACATGTTCTCCACACTTACACTAGTTCTTAGACTCTTAAAATTCAGTGGGGGAATGTCATGTGAACATGTCATCCAAGTTTATATAATTTTAAAATTGGACAAATTGAATAGGTATATGATTTAGATAAACATTTTTGGAAACATTATATACTTTAGTACCATTTTTATACCTGGGTTTCATATTATGACATATATGAGGTGCATATGACATATAAAAAAACACCTTAAATTGAAAAATCAAATTAGATGTTAGATTTAAAATAATTTTATGGAATTTATCATATACCAAGATGGACTTTTATGAATCATTATTGAGTCAATTTAATGTACTAATTATTTTTATTTTGGCAAAGTTGAGGTGATTATATCATTAAATCTTACAATGTTTATATCATGGATATATTACATGATCTATCCTCACTATATTTATAGTGTGAGTTGACTTGGACCACTTATGCTCACCAAATTAGAAGTATGATTGGGTTGTATTATTTAGATAATCTCAACTACTAGGTGCCAACTCACCCTCTCTCAAAATTTTAGGGAAAGTTTTCTTAAATATATACATGAACCTGTAGGTTTTACATTTTTATTAATCTTGTATGAAATGATTCATAATGAAAGATATTTTCAAATAAAGTTTCTAAAAGGCAAGATGATTACATCAATACATAGGTGTAATCCAAACCTTGATCTCTTTACTTTCAATAATTTCAAATTCTTTCAATTCCATATTATATGTACTAATTATATAATGTAACATGCTCTTGGTTTCATGTTAGTCACTAACAAATAACTCAAGTGTTACTCACACAAAGATAAGGTGTGTTATACACACCCAATTATTTATTTATTTTCATTTAAAATATAAATTTAATTACTATATTAAAGGAGTGGAAAATATAGATACTAAATATGAAATATATAAGACATCAATCTTGTATACTTGGGAAGTACTCATGGATGTACCCTTTAGATCCTAGACCTTTTCAATACTAAAAGGATAACAAATGTTATTTATTATCTACTAGTATGATCATATGTTATTATAATTACCAAGACTTATATGATACTCAAAATGATATAGAATTTCTCATTATAATATTCTACAAGTTTTGGACCTATACCTATTTTATAGATTCTTGAACACTTGTGTCCTATCCAAACACCTACGTCGATGCTAGTGTTATGTGTCAAAATAAGTGTCTAGTTCCCTAAAGACATAAAATTTAAAAATTTAATATATCCTTATGATTCCTATGTGATTTAATGTAAGATATTTCAAAAAAAGACTGGTATATATTCATGATCAATCTTCATTCATTCCTCACCTAGCAAATACCTAGCAACTTATAAGGAAACTTACCAAAAGTAATCAATCAAGGATTAAAGTGATAAAAATTCCTTAATATTTAATATTTCAATATCATTCATAGGTAAAACCCATCTAAAGTATTTAATCACTAAATTATAACTCCATTAGACATATTTACCAAGTTACAAACTAAGTTACTATATGTACTTGATTATCACACATTACAACCTCGTGCACACACAAGCCAAAATTTAGGATATGACTACATATGTTTGAGTCCATTTTAATATTATTATATATTTAATAAATTATCATTGATAGAGGGGTCATTGGGGAAGATCGACAATGTGTGTCCACTAACCTATTTTTTCCATAGTCACTTCAAGGGTGAGGAAGCTAGGTTTTGATAATTTTATAAAGAATGATAACTTATGTGTGATATATGAGCACACTAGATTAAAGGTGACAAAGAACATAGAAGTTTATAGGTGGTTAAATTTTAATCCAATAAATATTCTATAATTAACATGTTCATCCACGTCAAATATTAACCTTGCCCCAACTATGTAGGTATGATGTAAGTGTTAGAGACCAGATAATGTAAATTTTTAGAATATAGAAATTGATGTAGAATATGTATACACATAATATTTTCAAACTTTATCAATTAATAATGTTTTTTCTCTTGTAAGAACCTGTTGAGTCTCAATATTTCTAAGTGCATGCCTTAAATGGTACACTAATAAAGGGGTAGGTAGACCATTGGTTCTTTGAATTTTTTTTTCTCTTTTCTACCACTTGATATATACATAAACATCTCATAAAAACATTTCCCTAACCTTTGCCTCATTTTTTCAACCTTTTATAGTCACTTTCCACTATCATTAGCCCCTCCCTAGCTTAAAATCCTTTTTGATCATTTATGTTGGACAATCGGCCCCATAGATCTTGTACTATAATCAATAAAATGTATTTAGGGTCTAGGTCAACCCCTTGCCGACCTAGAATAGACCTAGTTTGTTTTTGTAAATGATGATATAGTGTTGATTAGGTCAACCTTATCAGCCTAAACTTTTGGAAATGACTAGGGTTATATCCATCTATATAAACACATCCATTTTGTCATTTATAAGAGAATAAAATAAGAAGATATATATATTTTGCATATGCTTATAAACCATTTTACTTGAGGAGCATAGTTTAGGGTTTCATACTTTATTTGGAGATAAGGATCATATCTTGTGGAAATGTATTTGGATGCATTGATAGGTTGGTTAGCATAGATATTATTTATCCTTATGATATTTATATACCACAACAACCTATTACAAATCACCTTGGACAAGGGAGATATTGAGGCTCGAAGGTTTCATACTCAAAGGTAAGTATTCCTAACTTTGTTATTCCTTTCTAAGAGTAGATAGATTATATGTGTACTTCTCGCTCATGTATTATGATTCTATATAAATTTATGTGAGTATATATTCTATACATGTTTAATTTTAGTTTTTATTACTCTCACTTTATGCCACAAGATTTGGTTATCAATGTATTATACCTCTACTTTACTCATTATTAGTTTAGTGAATATGAAAACATAGGACCTAATTAGAATTATTGTATAGTTTTGCTTTATTGGAGGCTTTAAAACCCTCCCTAGTGATATTATTGTGGTAGGAGATCCCTTGGATAGGTTTAGAAGATCCATCCTAGTCATTTCCATTAATATTTAATGTATCAACAATCAGAAGTTTAAGTAGGATTTATGTTCTCTAAAATATGATTGATTTATATATCATTTACATTTCCCTTTGCATACATTTTAGAGAACTTGATGTGAATATAACCCTTTTAGGTTTTATTTCATGCCATCATTTTTATCATTTTTGTGTATTTTTCCATATCTTTAGTACTCTATCTAACCGATCAGTATAGTTATAACTTTATGTGCATAGGTTTATCATATATTGTCTTCAAAGTGACTCTCTTATGTCTATGAAAGTCTTCATTAGCTAAAGGTTACTAGATCGAATAGGTTGACACAATACTCATTTTTAGTTATATATTAGCATAAAATATTAAACAAGTCAACTTTGTTTATTAATTCTCTTTGGCAGCATATAGGTCAAAAAATACTGTCAAACATGTCAACTTTGTTCCTTATTCTTCTTCAGCATACAGGTTTTTTCATAACTTTATTGAACCAATCGAGTTTATTTGTAGGAATTTAAAATTAATAACTAAGGCATTACAACATAAAATTTCCAATATTAATCATATTCAAACTAACCAAGGTTCTTTTATTTCCTCTCTCTATCATTTCAATATTTTTTGTTAGTTCTATTTTTCACAAGTTAGTAGTCTTTAAAACTACAAACCTATAGCTAATTAGGTCAACCTAGTTGAGCTAGTTTTATAGTATGTCTTCTATCTAAGAAACATAATTGACATATTCAAGTCTATTCCTAAAGACCTTAATTATACATAATAACAATGACTCAATTGACTCTATTCTATATTATTTGCATAGTGTCATCTAAACTAACTATGTACTATTCTTAATCAAGGAATTAATGACTATTTTCTATTAATTAATTCACATTTCATTTTTATTTATTTACATGATTAGAGTAACTCACATAGTCTAAATAGGTGGTTTTTCAAATTACCATTTTAATTAGACTATTTCACTCTTTTACACACACTATCAAATCACATAACATTCAAAACACATTTAAACATTTATCTTCCCAAGGCCTACTTACTAGGATTTCATCACCAAGGGGGAAATTGACTTGGTTTTCTTCCCAAGTATAAATACATGGTTAATGGTCTATATTGGCAAAGCACCCAACACCCTTATCACTATGGGATTGTGGAGTGAGGGGGGAGGCCCCAATACTAGGCCATTACCATTGCCAATACAAATTCATTTTATCCCAAACATCTTGAAAACAACTTTAGACTACTTTCTAGTTCCCTAGTTCAACCAAACTCTTATATCACACTAAAATCGAAACTTTATAATAATATAATAACACTTAGGGTGACCACTTAGTTAAGATTTATTTTTTATTTTATTACTCGATCTCTAGTTATTGCATGTTGTATTACAAAACATGTAATGGATAACATTGTTATAAGGTTTATGTTGAGTGCCCCAATTGGATCTATCATATTTGTCTAGTTATTTGTGTTTTCTTTAATTCTTGCTTCTAAATTTTTTTCCCATTTTCATAAAACTATCATTTTATTCAATAAATATCTTACATACTATGTTTTACCCTCTTTCCAATAATACACAATCGACTTATATGACTATGTCTTCTTATTCACCCATTTAGTTATCTATTTAGTAGTGCATAGTTAACCTAAATGACTATGTATCCATACCAACCTATTTTACCTCCCTATTTATAATATAGAGTTGACCTAAATGACTATATATTATTTTATGCTTCTTGGTTTATAGAACATAGTCAACTTGCACGAGTCTATATCCTATTTGTTGACTTTATCTTTGCATCATCTTTGTCCTTCTTAACCTTTCTTTCTCATCAAGAACTTCCCATTTGAGGATAGTACAAAGTTGAACTCAATAGATATGATGAGATTTACCAATACAACTAGGTTTAAGGGGAGGTATGACACATTTAAAGACTCCCCTTATATCCCAATCCATAAGGAAGAACTTTAAATTCCTCCTAATTATATGTATCACTTTCACACTTTGTGGTCACTACTCGATCGCATTGTCTTCCACACACTACCTGAAGTGAACGAGACTATAGAGGTGTTTATGTAATTTAATGAAGTAATAAATGAACATAATGAGTTATATTAAGTCCTAGTTGACCTTACCAAATTATTTTCACCCTTGAACTCTCTTTTGAACCTACAAAACACACAAATTTTTTAAGAAAACCTATTATGTACCTTGTCCATACAAGTAAGGTATCAACCAACATGATTGGAAAGATCCTAATGGATTTTTTTACAAGTATAAATCAATTTTCTAACCAAAATAGATCATTTTGGTACATATTATTCCTTGTCTTTTCAATCAGGTCATGAGTAAGGGTTTTAGATGGTTTTAAGTGATTTTAACCCTTAGGGATTGTTCATAAAAGTTAGATGTTCAATCTATGAAAAAATATTTTTGAAGGCAAGTTAAAGACATCTTCTAACTATTCCCAAGTTCTTTAGTATCTATGTAACCATTCCCTATTGGTGTGAGCTTTTGAAATTAGCCTCTCCAGCTCTTCTTTGCATTTTGTGTACTCTAATTTGTTATTAAGCTATAAAATGAATTTCGCTTGATTTTATCTATAGACCAAAATATCTGAATAATCTTATATCTCCATCTGAAATTCATCAAGTGAATTTTAGGGTTCAACTAGTCATAGAAGTGAGATTGGTCCTCTAATTAGACTTTATGCCTAGTTTAGGCCTAGTAGGCCTGAACTATGCATAGTGGGTTTAAGCCACCATGATTGACTTATTGATAATATTAGGCTTAATTATTGTTTTTTCATACTTTAAATATCCCTCCACACTCTTATAAAATGTTTCAATAATCCTAAACACACCTTCTTATCATTTTCATACTAAACCTACAAATCTCTTCTTTCTTCGAGTCCCCTTTATCTGAGACATAATATAGGGAATATCCCCTATTATTCCAATGAAAATAATGTCATTATAGGATAAATATTTTAATTTTAACCACATTTACAAATTTTTAAATATATATAATACCAATAGATCCCTTAATTAGTTAAAAACCCTCAGAAAAAATTATGTAGCATTGACTGTGTGCAAGATTTGTGCATTGACTATAGGTTGGAGATTGAAGCCCTCATTTCTATATTTATTTAGCCTAATAATATTATGGGGTGGATTTAACCACTATTAAGTTCCTCTAAAACATGTCCAATACTATTTTTATTTCTCCACCTTCTCAACAAGTAATCTTTATTGCCTAGACAATAGACTGTGTACTAAGCTAAACTATAGGTGTGTTTCTTAAGCAAATGAGGATTCTTGTAGGATGTTGAAAGTCCACGTGTGTCATGTTTAGGTTCTCCTTGAATTCCTTTCAGTCATCTCTAATATTTAAGTGTTAATTTATATAGTTTTTCCCATGTCTAACTTTTTATCATCACCTTGTAGGTGCCTACAGTTAGACTATAGGTGGCCCTTTTGAGGACAAAAAGACCCCTATAGGTGGTGATATAGGTCAATACCATATAATTAAACCCATTTAAAATTTTCTTTGATCCATTAATACCACATTAATTCACTTAATATCACTTTTCTTGAAAGCATTCCACTACATGTCATTGTTGCCTTATAGGGTCACTTGAACTTCAAAATGTTGTAAATAATGGTAAAAACCTACAGTGAAAGATTACATGAGTTTGAAACACAATTACATCACCTTCTCTTGTCTAACATGTATGTTATTTTCCAAGGCATTTCCCCTAAAATAGGTATCTATGATGGAGACATTTATACTTGATTAGACCTTATATGCTTTACTGTGGAAGGGCACCAAGTATGGACAAGACCTTGATTCAGAGTAATTAAGGTAATTTATCCCAATATACAACTTTCTCAAAATTAAGTCTAAGATTCAAGGTTATTTGATGCCTTGTAATTTAACCATTGTTGTTATGATCTTATGCATATTATTATACCTATTTAAATGTCTCAAATATTTTCAAACATCTTCATTCAAGACCCTCATGCCTCTATTAAATCCACTTGTAGGTGCATATGTAAAACACATGATAGTGAAGTTTGGATATGAAAAATATGCATGGTGTATGGTTCTAAAATAATTATTATACCTTATTTAAGTCTAAATTATTCTCTCAATCTTGGGAGGATCCCAAGGCCTTATAACTTTCTCTCTCATTTCACGTGACTGTGAAAGGCTCTTTTTCCAGGTTTGTACGTTAATATTATAGTATATAAGGAAGTATATATTAAATTTATTATCTAAGATAAATTATAAAATTTTATAAGGTATACATTTGTTTTTTCCCTCCAAAAACCATTTCAACACTTTGCTAACCTATTCACCTCTTTAAAAAGGTTGTTCAAAGCTTCCTTTCACCTAACAGTAGGTGGAAACCATGAACCAAGTTGACTATATTGGATTTATGAATATATTAATCCCATAAAACACATTTGAGACTAATATTTGAAATGAGGGGTGATTAACATAACATGATAATCATTAAATACAACATTCCACCTTCATTTGAAACCACTATAAGAATAAGAACCTTCTACAATTTGGGGAAACCTATTTTCAACCTAACAATAGAGTTCTCAACTAGCAAGGTGAGGTAATTTTGATTTTCTCTTTCAATCCACTCATGCAAACCAGATTAAGAACCACATGGGAATAATTTCCACACTCTCCAACATGATGTGAAGTACTTTGTTTATATATAAAAATGTAAATTGAGAGGAAACCTGAAGGTGATGGGGATGAGCATGCATAAAAAGGTAGTATGCTTCTTAACATTTATTAATAAAGTAAAATTTACCAATAATATAACTCATAATATGTATTTTAAGTGGACAAGGATTAATATCACCCTACAAGATAGTTTGACCTGATTCAACTCTAGCTAGCCATACCATGAAGAAATTGTTTGACCATCTCTACATGCCAAGAAGAGAAATGGAGGATTGGAATAGTTTTAGCAAAATTTTAGGTGTTTAAATTATTTAAAATTGTATAAATTAGTTTATGGTAATTGAATATACATTTTAAATCCTTCCACAAGTGCCAAAACACTTGTATAAGCCATACAACTTCCCAAATCTCTTACTTTTTCAACTATTATTTTATTTTGATGTAAAAACTAAATGATTTTAGTTAGGAATAACATGTATGACAATAAAATAATATATATAATTTTTATAAACACTTTTACACATTTTTTTACATGGTAAACAATACAAACCTTCATGAATGACTCTAAATTGACCCCTAACAAGACATGGACTATATAATGACTAAAATGACCATGAAATAGATAATTCCACATCATATGACATTTATAATAACGTGACACACCTTATAATATCCTATTATACCCATATAAAAGTTATTTACTATAGGGGGTTGACCTATTTTGACTTGTGGTCAAAATAGTCAACATTCTTGGTAATTTCCCAAGGGTGGCAAGCCACCTATGCCAATGTCCAATATAGTACTCATATTAATTTGGATATGGAGTCACCTATGCACAAATTTTACACTCAATTTCCTTTTAAACCACAACAAACAATAATAAAAGACTCAAAAAATAAGACACACTAAAGGAAATACACATGTGTTCTCAACAACACTTATGGAACACACACACACACAACTACAATAAAGACACACCCACCTATCCTAATATTTACAAAACCTCAAAATTTAGGTGAAAAAAAACTTACCATGATTCAAATATGGTCAAATACGGTTCTTATTTTGTCTTTGTTGCTCCATGAAAGCAATCTAGCATGTGAGGCAAGCTCATCATCAAACACTTATTTATGTATATGTTGAAATGAATTACCATCCTTAGGTCTTATCATTACTCCAATTTTTCCACATTGATATCTCAAATATTCTCCATTTTTCCTCCCAATATTATTATTTGGGTTTGTAAATTTATTTATCTCTATCATAACTGATTAGTGTTCTTCAAACTACAAGTTAGGAGGCATGGTAGTTGTCTCAACCTTACGTTCTTCTTAGACATGATATTCTTGATGTGTGAGACTATCAATCCTAATTTATTTTTGTTCCAAAACATATGAGAGTGGGGAAAAATTAGGATGAGTTTTTATTTGCTCCTTTAACATAGAAAATTTTACCTTGAATTCATTAGGCCCCTGTATGACTGTAAGTTATTTGGTAGTAGTAAGACATACACTCTCATGTTTGATGATCCTTTCTCTTTATTACTCAATAATACACACAATATCCTACTTATGACGATAATTATCAAACATATAATAATATTCACACTTATTTAGAGGAGGAATAATCTTGCCTACCTACTCAAACTCTTGACTTATGGCATTGAACCTTTGCCATAGGTCATCTTATTCCTCATGAATGTCATTTTCAAGGGCATCTTCATCAATTTTAGCTAGAAGGACATTATTATTTTAACCATATTGATTTATCATAACCTTAAATATATCATCATCATACACATGAATCTAATAATCACCCTTAATAGCTTGTGATAAATAATGCTCAATACTGGCCTGAGATTGCTCATATGTTCCCTCACATATGATATAAGTGCCAAGGTTAGTTTGCTCAAAAAAGGTGTATGGATCGTGTCCATAAGTTTCTACACCATAATCATCTAGAAATAAATTATAAATTCCCTTAAGATTTGAAGAAAAAACATCATCCATAATAGACTCCTTTTTATCATTGATGACATAATTTAAATTAGAGATTGCCTCTACATAGGGTTCAATGTGAAATTTAGCAAGTGGTTGAGTATTAATGGTTACCTTTGCTCCATATATTGTCTTACAGGATAAAAAGGACCAATCAACTAAAAGGTAGACTCCTATCTTAGCTAATAAATCCTTTGATAGGCTAATAGCAAATTGGGTAAGTAAGTAAACAACCACAATGTCTTGGAGGATAGGGAAGCTTGGGCAATCATGGAGGAAAACAATCAAACCTTTTATCAATACTAATGACTTGAAAGGTATACCATATAATTGAATAACCCATTTACTATGTGGTTCATACTTTAGACCCAATTTTTTAGCTACAACCTTGGGCATCACTGATGTGCTATCTCTATTATCAACTATGCAGTTATGAACAAGTTATCCCCCATAATGAGAGTGAGGTAGAAGGGTAGAGGCTTCTAAAATTTAGTATAGGGTTATACAATGTTATTAAGATCATTGGTAATAAAAACATGGTTATGATTGTGGCTCGATGACGGAGGCTAGCATTAATAGTGGACAACTAATTATGCAAAAAGCTCCTTTTTGCTAGGCATATGAAAGACATCCCAAAGAGAGATAGATTCCTTAGCATTCTTCAATGAGTCAATAATGTTTAAAGTATAAATACTTAATTTTTATTGAGTCCTTGGAGGCAATGAAGTATTTTTAACTTGAGGTATTGAAGCACTTTGAGTAGACCTTCCCACATTCTAGTTTGGAGGAGGTGCAAGAGTATTAGGAACTATCATGCTTGTTGTCATGCTTTCCTACCTTGTAGGAGGACTATCTTCAATTTTTGGCACACCATTAACATATTTTAGATTCTTCCTCTTATCTCTAGTATTTTTTTAATTCAATTTCCTTTATTAATGACATAAGTGTCTTCAGTTAGGAAGTTAATGAAATCTACTCCTTTAGACTACCAACCTTCATTAGCTTGCATTAGAACTTCATCTTATGCTAATAGTTGAGGAGTGACTCCTATTTGAGCACTTAGATATTGATCTCCACCTTAATTTTCATCCATGAATTGACTATGTTTCCATTCCTCTCCTTGGATAAAATTATTATGCATTAGTACCATTACTCTTATGTTGGAGACTGAAGTAGGATTGTATTCATTGGTAGTATTATTGAAGTTAGACTACCCTTGACCGATCCTTTTCCCATATTTTTGTATATATTTTTGATGATAGAGGTATGTATTTTGATGATAACCTTGTTTTAGATAAGGTTTCCTAGTTTCGTTGTACATAATACCCCCTTTTTTCTATAGGAAATGAAAACCCACTTTTTTTAGATTATTATCTTGATTTTGAGCCCCCTCTTCTGTATGTTTATGAAAAATCTATGAGAAGGTTGATTATTGGCCTTTTTCATGATTTGGAAGAGTATCATTGGTATTGTGTTTTCATGGACTAACCTTCTTCAAGAGTCTTTATTGGGATTTATGATTTTTGGACTTATGTTTTTGGGCTTTTCTCTTTTAAACTTTTGTTCTGTATGAATTGGTATTTGAGTTTATTGTTGCATAATTTTTTTTGATGGAATTTTCTATTTACAAAATTTTCCCCACTATAATTCTACCAAAATAATTTTCCTAAATCTGACTTATTGTTGCAGATAATCTTGTGAATACACTTTTCCCAATAAAATTGCCTCTTGGCCCTCTTGAACCAACCCTTAAGGATTTGTGTAAATTTGCCTTTAGCCTTTATGAAGTAGATCCTTTGGGAGTTTTTTCATGGAAAAATTACCTATGAATTAAACACTTTGGATTGTTTCCAAAGTACCCTTCATCATTTTCAAATACCCTTTTTTTCCTTGCTAAACTACCTTTTGAGCTTTTTGTAACATGTACTTTGGCCTTTTTGTTGCAACATTTTTTCCTGATAGAATTCCTTTAGGGTTTTTACAAATTTCCATTTTCCTCTGATTTACCCTTCAAAAGTTTTGTCAAGGGCACATGCCCTTCAAACTTTCTGAACACACCCTTCATATTTTTAAAAGTGACCTTCAAAATTTTTATGGTTACCCTTCGAGACTTTTATAAGGGCCCTTTCCCATAGAAATGTACCCTATAAAGTATACCATTCAAAAAAAAAAACACATTGAAGTAGACCCTTCATCCCTTTTGAACATGCCCTTCAAGACTTTTGTCTCCATCATTTTTTATTCCCTACGAGCCTCTATTTCATTAAAAAAAAATTTAAAATATTTTATCCAACACAAAAGCACTGAAACAATTCCCCCCAAGGGAACATGCCCTTTATACTTCTTAAACTAACCCTTTAGACATTTTAAAAAAGACCCTTTAGGATTTTTAAAGTGACCACTTACCCTTCAAGACTTAGTCCTAGACTTTTTTCCCTTTGACACTTATGCTTTGGGACTTTTGTCTTGAGACTTTTTTCCTTGAGCTAACTCCTTCAAAATTTTTGTCTAAAACATCATGCCCTTTAGCCATTTTAAGACCGCCCCTTCAAGAATTTCATTGGACTTTTTGTCTAAGATAATTGGGTCTTTAGGAGAATTTTTGTGAATATTTTGTTTGAAATAGACCTCCCACAAAAATACTAAGATAATCCCCCCACAACAATTGCTCTCAGACCAATACCATACTACCAAGTGGCACCCTTTCTTAGAGAAAATTTTCATTATGTATTGGGCATGATTTAAGATTTTAGCCAAGGGTCCCAATCTTATTTTATTATGCTTAGTCATTTTTTTCTTATGTTCGCATGAGTAGGGAATGATAAATAAATAATATGTATCAAGTTTAAGAGATTAAATTTGATAGTTACATAGATGTCAGTTGAATATCATTAGGACATCATTTGACAATCATGCTAACATAAAATTTAACCTTGATAATATGAAAAACTTATGAGATTAAATTTGATAGTCATTTAGATGTCATTTATGGTCATGAAGATGTCATTTGATTGTCATAGAAACATCAAATTTAACCTCAATAACATGTCAAACTTATGAGATTAAATTTGAAAGTCATGCAAATGACAATGATGGTTACAAGGATGTCATTTGGTAGTCATGTGAATGTCAAATTTAACCTCATAAATTATCCTTTTAGATTAAAATCAAGATCCTATAGTGTGCATCCACTTAGTCCCATTTGATTGAATGATGCAAGAGTGATTCAAAATGTCAAATCTCCATGAGCATGATAAGTGTCACCATAATGGGAGCCTAGTACATAGATTCAATGAACCATATGAAGAAGTAGGAAGCCCATTACATCGATCCAATAAACCATATTAAACCAATACATAGGGATCAAAGGTGTAAAATGAACATGTATTTTTTAGAGCTCCCATAATTAGTGAAGAGATACCAAGTGGTATGATTAACTTCCAACATGAAAAGGATTGATGGTGTGAGTTCTAGGTGTACTTTTAAAAAATCCTAGACTAAATCAAGTTTTGACACTTGTCACATTTTTAAAGCTAGTACGACATTATGGATAGAATACTTAGATATTTGGATACTAAAGCTATATTTATTGAAAAACATTTGGACTCACAATTCAGACAAGGATTATGAACATGCATCTCTTAATCTAAATGGTGAATGTAAGAGTGAAGATCCAAATTATATAAAAAGTATGGGAAAGCATAGTTTATATTAGTAATGGCTAATAATAATACCATTGGTTCTAAAACATTGGTGAAATTATTTTGGTCCTTCATGCATATTTTGATTTTATTTAAACGTGGTTAATGTGAAAAATCAATAATTTGTTCTCACAACCTATAAAAATAGGCATGTGTAGTTTTGGTAAATGATACTTATTCTAAGTTTACATATAGTTTGAACTATAATTTTAAAAAATTACCATTATATTTATACACATGCACATGTTTTATAGTTTTTTCAAAGGCATTTTTTAAATAGATAAACTATAAGTAGACATTTATTTGGTTTTAGACCACAGTTAGAATTACATGTTCTAACTACCACATGTAATGAGCTTACATGAACTTGGAGCATGAAGCAACCCCTTCCCCAAGTCTCTATAAATAATTATAATCTAACTTGGATTTTTGTCAAAGAATTTTTGAATACAAGAGCAACATTAATTTTGATCATTGGTGAATGTTTTTTTGTATTTTCTTCCCAATTTCTATGTAATTAGTTGTTACTTTCATTGGTTGTATGTTTCAATAATATTTAGTGTCCAAAATATATGAATGGATTATTGATTATTTTAATTTATATAATAATTTAAAAGTTTGCAACAACTAATACAAGATTGGTAAATGTATTAGTTAAGATAGTCAAGTTCAAGTTAATTCATAATTTTGATTGTGCATGAGTGCTTTTTTGGATGTAGTTTTTTTGTGTGTGCAACAGGTACCTCAAATACTTCATGAGCCTGATCCATAATCTCCTTATCAAGGGTGTGAAATAATTTCTCTAAAAAGATAAACATTTGTCTAAGGCTTATGAATTTCCTACATCTTTATCTCCTTAGACTTCTTAGCTATGTCTGACTATGTGTGTTTAATCACTACTAGCAATAGACATAGGTTATGAGATCATTTGTCCTTTTAGAAACCATTTAGGAAAAGTGATTCTTAAAAACCACATAAGATTTCTTTTCTACCTTACCCTTTCTTCCATTTCCTTAGTTTGTTTTGATATCTACCCACTTTAGATTAGAAGCAAACTACCCATCAAATTCACATAGAGTTTCACAATCCTTTAGGAACCACACCTCAATCCAAAAACCTTATCAACAACTTTAATGCTCTACCTATTATTCCATCAATAGGTTGAAATAAAATTCATACTTACAACTCATGTCTTAGAGTGGATTTTACCTCTATTGAGATCCTAAAATTTTATAGGCTACCTCATTATAGTTGTGGTGTGCATAAAACCTTCAAAAATAGTTAACAGGTGCTAGAAGGAGGGCCAACACCTTTGATTGTACTATTTTTTTAATAATGGATTGGCTTGACAAAAGACCCATAGATATATTTGGTAGTCATCATGATTTCCTTAATGACCCATTGAAATAGCTTCCTAGGTTTCATTATAATCACCCAAGAGATAGTAAAGGGTATGTTGTTGCTTACATATATTTTATGCATGTTATGAATGTAAAATTTTAGGATGTAATCAATATGTTGTTCATTTTCACATTGGGAGAAGAAATGCATGATTGGATTATATAGTTATCACCTAGTTATATTAATAGTTGGGGTGATCTTGAGAAATAATTTTTTTATGCAATTTGGTCTACATATTGATGCTCATGCTTTAAAAAATTATTTAATACCTTTTATGAGGTTATCTATAGGTATGTTAGATATAAATTATACAAAAACCATCCAAAGAGAAAGCTTGTTACTATGCCCAAAATGAAACATAGTGGAAGGGTTTCCTTTTAATCTAGGCACTGTATACAAGGAAGAAGAGATCTCAAATGGAGAGGACATTTGATCATAAAAGAGGTAGAAGAATGTATTTCATCCATCAACAAAGAAATTGTAATGTTAGAGGATAAATTGAGATACCAACAACAAGAAGAGGACTTCATCAAGCTATGAAAACTAGATCTTGCTAATTATATCCTTGTATTTGATGAGATAATTTTAAGAATGAAATGATGGTAGTGAGGAAGGTGTTAATTTAAAGGAACATTGTCAACCCTTATAGTAGCTCTATGAGATAGAATATACCTAGGCAAAGGATCAATTATGTTTCCTTGAAAAAGAAGATATTAGCTTTGAAGATGGTGTTGATGACTCTTATGACTATTACTTTGCATTATAATCTCTATAAAAATACTCATTTTATTATTATATTCTTGACTTATTCTCCTCTAATCATGCAGGCTCCAATATTGAGATTTTAGATTTTGTCATGCCTGAGGCATGTATGTATTTTTATCATGGGGAAAATTGAAAAGGTATGTTTGATTCCATCAATTATTTTTTATTATAATTCAAAGATCCCTTATAATTTAATTAATTCACATATATTTTCATGCCTTCATTTGATAGATATTAAATTCAATTTGGTGTCTAACTCTTATGCGTAGGACAATATGGTTAATTATGTGATTGAACAGGAACCCCAATGTGTATGTACATCAAAATTATTTGGTTGAATAAAATACCTTTGATTGTACGTATAATTCCCATGAATTTTCATATCTTCCAAAGCATAAATATTCAAAAGAAGCAGATTACTTAGATGATAATCATAGTTTTAATTCAAAATAACAATAGAAAAAGGGTCAACAACATGTAGTAGATGAGAAAGTCCTTTGGAATTAATAATTAATGAATATCCCACTCCTTAAACTATAAATAGTGAGTTAGAGGTAAATAAAAATTGTATTCATAATTTGGAAAGTCAAGAGTTGATTCATTAAAATATTGAAGGTCTCACTTTAAATAAGAGTTTAGATGAAGTTTTTGGGGAATATGTTATTCATGATTATGTTTGTGATTCTGACTCTATATTTGAGGGCCTTTCCCATAATGAGTTCATAAAGGATGATCATTTTCAATATTGCAGGTCATATCTAATATCCATCTCAATAGGTACTTCTGAGGATTGTTTGTCTAAATTATGTTCTCTTGAATACATGAGTAATAATGGTTATCTCTTTGAATGTATGTATCATAGGGAATATTTATTTATTTATTATGTCAAGGATGTCCCAATTAGTTACACTTATTTTGTGGTTTACAATATGAGGAAAGGGCTCAAAATTCTACATAATGAATACAAGGATGTCCTTGCCTATCTCATAACTTTAATGGGGAAAACCTTGTTATTAACAAAGAATGACAAGCATAAAAAACAAATTTTCCAAATCCACCCCCCCATATTTTTTTGGTTTTTTTAGAGTAGGATTAGATTATATTTCTTGCTTTCATAGATTAGATTTCTTGATTTCATAGACTAGTTTCATGCTTTCTAGATTAGCCTTTCCTGATTTACATAATTTGTTTTCTAGATTAGATTTCAATTTTTTCTTAGCTTAATTTCTTTATTTATTATATTATTTATTTTTCCTTTTTATTATGATTATAATTATGTTTTCTTTGATTATAACCAAGTTAAAATTCAAACCAACTGAGCTTTTGACTTGTAGAAAAGGGGAAAATTAAAACCTTTACATTTTGGGATAAGTTTACAATTTGGGTGTATTTTTGTGTTTTGAGTCTTTAAGATGATGGTAGGTAATCATGGATTATTTTTAATGGTGTCATAATTGAATACTTTTACTAGGCATGTGGATGTTTGTCACATTCCTTCATGCAAATTTAGAAAGTTTTCTTGTTTTATTAGATCAAATGCACTTACCACAATGAATAACTATTGGAAACGATAATTATTGTAATAGATGTGTATGGTAAGGAAATTCTAGTAATGATTTGTTTTACAATTATACCATCTCACTAGGGTTCCATCTCTTCTCTTTTCCATTCAATAGAAAAAGAAGAGTGAAAGAAAAAAAAAGAAAAAATAACCAATGGATTCAAAAGAGCAAAATAAAATCTAAAGAAAATCAAAATGATCACATGATTAAATAAGTTCAATGTATCACACATCATGATCAAAATAAAAAATAATGGAACGAGAAAAGAAGAAGCCTAAGGTATCTCTATCAGTGCTATGGATGCATAACTAGTAACAGAGAAATGCCTAAGATTCCCTTATTTTTTGAGATATAATAGTTACTAGAGCAAAACCTACAACCCAATCAAAGCCTTTAAAAACTAATCACAATAGGGGTTAATAAACTACATGTTTGACACACATAGATCTAAGAAATTAGAAATCAAGTATGTTGTTTAAATTAACATAGGAGTCTCTTTCATGTTTTTAATTTAAGTACTATTTTATAGCACACTTCATGATTGATTTAAGATTTCAATCCATGTTTTTGGGTTCTTGAATACTTAGAAGTATTCCCATTAAGAGTCATCATTTGTTGTATCTAACATCTTCCTTTTCTCTATAGTAGATGGGGACCCACTTTTTTTAGATTATTGTCTTGATTTTGAGACCCCTTTTCTATCTGTTTATGCAAAATATGGGAGAAAATTGATTATTTTCCTTTTCAATACTTTGTAATATTAGCATTAGTATTGTGTTTTTATGGACTAGCCTTCTTTGGGAGCCTTTCTTAGGCTTTATGGTTTTTGGACCTATGTTTTTGGGGTTTTTTCTTTGGAACATTCATTCTACATGAATTGGTTTTTTATTTTATTATTGTGGACATTTTATCTTAAGGAATTTGATAATTTAAGAATTTTCCCTTCTATAATTCTACTTAAATAATTTCCCTAAATCTAACTTATTATTCTAGACAATCTTGTTGATACACTTTTATCGATAGAATTACCTTTTAGCCCCCTTAAACATACCCTTTGGGGATTTGTGTAAATTTACCTTCAACCTTTATGAAGTATATCCTTTGGAATTTTTTCATGGACAAATTACCTAAAAATTATACCTTTCATATTATTTCCAAATTATCCTTTGACATTTTGATATTGCCCTTTAGAACATTTGAAATTCCCTTATTTGCTTTATCAAACTACCCTTTGGTCTTTGTGCAACATGTCCTTCAAACTTTTTTTGGGCCATTTTACCTGATATAATTCCTTCAAGACTTTTTCAAATTTCCCTTTGCCTCTGACTTACCCTTTGGAATTTTTGTCTAAGGCACATGCCCTTTGGAATTTCTAAACATACCCTTTAGCCTTTTGAAAGTGCCCTTTGGGAATTTTGTGGTTACCCTTTCGGATTTTTGTGAGGGTCCTTTCCTATAGAAATGTACCCTAAAATGTAAACCCTTTGTGAATTTTTCACCATGAAGTAGACCCTTAGGTCCTTTTTAACATGCCCTTTAGGAATTTTATCTCAAGATTTTTTTTTTGTACGATCCTCATTTTCTTTTGGACTTTATATTTCAAACATTTTATCTAACATAAAATCCCCAAATCAATTCCCCATAAGGGAACATAACCTTCAAACTTCCTAAACCAACCCTTCAAACATTTTTGAAAAGACCTTTCAAATTTTTTGTAGTGACCACTTACCCTTCAAGACTTTATCCTAGACTTTTTTCTCTTTAAGACTTACCCTTCAAGACTTTTGTCTTTGGCTTTTTGTCCTTCAACAAATTCCTTCAGATATTTTATATGAAACATCATGCCCTTTGGCCCTTTTGAGACCATCCCTTAAATAATTTATTCAAACTTTTTATCCAAGAGAATTGGGTCTTTAGGAGAATTATTGTGGAAATTTTGTTCGAAATAATTCCCCCACAAAAATTACCCTGAGACCAATACCATACTAGAAAGTGGCACTCTTAGAGAACATTTCCATTATGTCTTGAGTGTCAATTGATATTTTATCTAAGGGTCCCAATCATATTTTATTATGCTAAGTAGTTATTTTATTATGTTGAAAATATTAGGGAATCCTAATGAAATGACAGGTCTCAAATTTATGAGACTAAATTTGATAGTCATACATATGTTAGTTGATGGTCATGAGGACATCATTCGACAGTTGTGCAAAAATAAAATTTAACCTTAGTAACATGTTAAACTTATGAGATTAAATTTAATAATTACACAAACACCATTGAATATCATGAGGACATCATTTCATGGTCATGTGAATGTCAAATTTAACCTCAAGAATGTTTCAAACGTATGAGATTAAATTTCACAATTGTGAGGACATCATTTGAAAACTATACAAATGTCTAATTTATCCTCATAAATTGTCCATTTATATTCAAATCAATATCCAATGACATGCATCCACTAAGGCCTATCTAATAAAATAATGTGAGAGTAAGTCAAAATGTTAAATCCCAATGAGCATGACAACTGTCACCATCACAAGAGCCTAGTACATAGAACTAATGACCTGCAAGAAGAGGCAAGAAGCCAAGTACACAAATCTAATGAACCACATTAAACTAGAACATAGGGATGAATGGCACAAAACAAATATATAATTTTCAAATGTATTAGAAGTTAAAAAGAGTTACCAAGTGGTACTCTCACCTTCCATCATGCAAAGGATCAATGGTGCAAGTTTTAAGTGGACTTAAAAAAAATCCTAGACTTAATCAGGTGTTGACACTTGTCACATTTCAATAGCTAGTAGGGCATTATGGACAAAATACTTAGATATTTGGACATTAAAGATATATTTATCAATAAACATTAGGACTCATATTTAAGATAAAGAGTATGAACATGCATTTCTTAATCTAAATGATGAATGTAAAAGTGAAGATCTAGATTCGATTAAAAGAATAGTTAAGCATGCAGTGTATAGTTTAGATTAGTTATGACTAAAAATAATACCACTTTTTCTAAAATATTAGTAAAATAATTTTAGTTATTCATTCATATGTTTGAGTTTATTTTAAGGTCGATAATCTTAGTGATCAACAAGTTGTTCTCACAACCTATAAAAAAAGGCATGTGCAGTTTTGGTAAATGACACATATTCTAAGTTTACATATAGTTTGAAATATAATTGTAAAACATTTCCTCTATCTCTATACACATGAACACCTTTCATAGCTTAGGCAAAGGCTATTTTAAATGGATAAATTATAAGTATACTTTTATTCAATTTTAGACCATAATTATAACTTCATGTTCTAACTATCACAGGCAATAACCTTGCATGAACTTTGACGATGAGGTGACCCCTTCTCCAAGTCTATATAAAAAATTGTAATCCAACTTGGATTTTTATCATAGAATTTTTTAATATAGAAGAAACATCAATTTTTATCATTAGAAAATGTGTTTGTGCATTTTCTTTCCAATTTCTATGTAATGAATTATTACTTTCATTGACTATATGTTTCAATAATCTTTAGTGTGCAAAAGTTGTGAATGGGTTCTTGATTATTTTGATTTATATACTAATTTATAGGTGTGTAACATGTTAAACTTATGAGATTAAATTTGATAATCACACAAACATCATTGAGTATCATGAGGACATCATTTTATGGTCATGTTAATTTCAAATTTAACCTTAACAATGTTTCAAACTTATGAGATTAAATTTCACAATTGTGCAGACATCAGTTGAAAACTATGCAAATGTTAAATTTAGCCTCATAAATTATCCATTTAGATTCAAATCAATATCCTATGACATGCATCCACTAAGGCCCATTTGATAAAATAATGTGAGAGTAAGTAAAAATGTTAAATCTCAATGAGCATGACAACTATCACCATCACAAGAGCCTAGTACATAGATCTAATGACCTACAGGAAGAGGCACGAAGCCAAGTACACAAATCTAATGAACCACATTAAACAAGTACATAAGGATCAATCACACAAAACAAATATATAATTTTCAAATGTCTTAGAAGTTAAAAAGAGTTACCAAGTGGTACTCTCACCTTCCATCATGCAACGGATCAACGGTGTGAGTTCTAGGTGGACTTAAAAAAAATCCTAGACTTAATCAGGTGTTGACACTTGTCACATTTCAATAGCTAGTAAGGCATTTCTGGACAAAATACTTAGATATTTAGACATTAAAGATATATTTATCAACAAACATTAGGAATCATATTTAAGATGAAGAGTATGAACATGCATGTCTTAATCTAAATGATGAATGTAAAAGTGAAGATCTAGATTCGATTAAAAGAATAAGTAAGCATTAAATGTATAGTTTAGATTAGTTATGGATAAAAATAATACCACTTGTTCTAAGACATTAGTAAAATGATTTTAGTTATTCATGCATATGTTTGAGTTTATTTTAAGGTGGATAATCTGAATGATCAACAAGTTGTTCTCACAACCTATAAAAAAAGGCATGTGCAGTTTAGGTAAATGACACATATTCTAAGTTTACATATAGTTTGAAATATAATTGTAAAACATTTCCTCTATCTCTATACACATGAACACCTTTCATAGCTTAGGCAAAGGCTATTTTAAATGGATAAATTATAAGTATTCTTTTATTCAATTTTAGACCATAATGAGAACTTCATGTTCTAACTATCACATGCAATAACCTTGCATGAACTTTGAGGATGAGGTGACCCCTTCTCCAAGTCTATATAAAAAATTGTAATCCAACTTGGATTTTTATCATAGAATTTTTTAATACAGAAGAAACATCAATTTTTATCATCAGTGAATGTGTTTGTGCATTTTCTTTCCAATTTCTATGCAATGAATTATTACTTTCATTGACTATATGTTTCAATAATCTTTAGTGTGCAAAAGTTGTGAATGGGTTCTTGATTATTTTGATTTATATACTAATTTATAGGTGTGTAACATGTTAAACTCATGAGATTATATTTTATAATCACAAAAACATCATTGAATATCATGAGGACATCATTTAATGGTCATGTGAATGTCAAATTTAACCTCAACAATGTTTCAAACTTTCAAGATTAAATTTCACAATTGTGCGGATATCATTTGAAAACTATGCAAATGTCAAATTTAGCCTCATAAATTATCCATTTAGATTCAAATCAATATCCTATGAAATGCATCCACTAAGGCCCATTTGATAAAATAATGTGAGAGTAAATAAAAATGTTAAATCTCAATGAGCATGAAAACTGTCACCATCACAAGAGCCCAATACATAGATCTAATGACCTACAGTAAGAGGCAAAAAGCCAAGTACACAAATCTAATGAACCACATTAAACTAGTACATAGGGTTCAATGGCACAAAACCAATATATAATTTTCAAATGTCTTAGAAGTTAAAAAGAGTTACCAAGTGGTACTCTCACCTTCCATCATGCAAAGGATCAATGGTGCGAGTTCTTGGTGGATTGAAAAAAAATCCTAGACTTAATCAAGTGTTGACACTTGTCACATTTCAATAGCTAGTAGGGCATTATGTAAAAAATAATTAGATATTTGGACATTAAAGATATATTTATCAACAAACATTAGGACTCATATTTAAGATAAAGAGTATGAGCATGCATGTCTTAATCTAAATGATGATTGTAAAAGTGAAGATCCAGATTCGATTAAAAGAATAAGTAAGCATGCAGTGTATAGTTTAGATTAGTTATGGATAAAAATAATACCACTTGTTATAAACCATTAGTAAAATGATTTTAGTTATTCATGCATATGTTTGAGTTTATTTTAAGGTCAATAATCTTAGTGATCAACAAGTTGTTCTCACAACCTATAAAAAAAGGCATGTGCAGTTTTGGTAAATGACACATATTCTAAGTTTACATATAGTTTGAAATATAATTGTAAAACATTTCCTCTATCTCTATACACATGCACACATTTCATAGCTTTGGCAAAGGCTATTTTAAATGGATAAATTATAAGTATACTTTTATTCAATTTTAGACCACAATTAGAACTTCATGTTCTAACTATCACATGCAATAACCTTGCATGAACTTTGAGGATGAGGTGACCCCTTCTCCAAGTCTATATAAAAAATTGTAATCCAACTTGGATTTTTATCATAGAATTTTTTAATACAGAAGAAACATCAATTTTTATCATCAGCAAATGTGTTTGTGCATTTTCTTTCCAATTTCTATGTAATGAATTATTACTTTCATTGACTATATGTTTCACTAATCTTTAGTGTGCAAGAGTTGTGAATGGGTTCTTGATTAGTTTGATTTATATACTAATTTATAGGTGTGTAACATGTTAGACTTATGAGATTAAATTTGATAATCACAAAAACATCATTGAATATCATGAGGACATCATTTGATGGTCATGTGAATGTCAAATTTAACCTCAACAATGTTTCAAACTTACGAGATTAAATTTCACAATTGTGCGGACATCATTTGGAAACTATACAAATGTCAAATTTAGAATCATAAATTATCCATTTAGATTCAAATCAATATCCTATGACATCCATCCACTATGGCCCATTTGATAAAATAATGTGAGAGTAAGTAAAAACGTTATATCTCAATGAGCATGACAATTGTCACCATCACAAAAGCCCAGTACATAAATCTAATGACCTGCAGGAAGAGGCAAGAAGCCAAGTACACAAATCTAATGAACCACATTAAAATAGTACATAGGGATCAATAGCACAAAACTAATATATAATTTTCAAATATCTTAAAAGTTAAAAATATTTACCAAGTGGTACTCTCACCTTCCATCATGCAAAATATCAATGGTGCGAGTTCTAGGTGGACTTAAAAAAAATCCTAGACTTAATCAGGTGTTGACACTTGTCACATTTCAATAGCTAGCAGGGCATTATGGACAAAATACTTAGATATTTGGACATTAAAGATATATTTTTCAACAAACATTAGGACTCATATTTAAGATAATTTAAGATAAAGAGTATGAACATGCATGTCTTAATCTAAATGATGAATGTAAAAGTGAAGATCCAAATTCGATTAAAAGAATAAGTAAGCATTCAATGTATAGTTTAGATTAGTTATATCTAAAAATAATACCACTTGTTCTAAAACATTAGTAAAATGATTTTATTTATTCATGCATATGTTTGAGTTTATTTTAAGGTGGATAATCTGAATGATCAACAAGTTGTTCTCACAACCTATAAAAAAAGGCATGTGTAGTTTTGGTAAATGATACATATTCTAAGTTTACATATAGTTTGAAATATAATTGTAAAACATTTCCTCTATCTCTATACACATGCACACATTTCATAGCTTTGGGAAAGGATATTTTAAATGGATAAATTATAAGTATAATTTTATTTAATTTTAGACCACAATTAGAACTTCATGTTCTAACTATCACATGGAATAACCCTACATGAACTTTGAGGATGAGGTGACCCCTTCTCCAAGTCTATATAAAAAAATTTAATCCAACTTGGATTTTTATCATAGAATTTTTTATTACAGAAGAAACATCAATTTTGATCAACAGTGAATGTGTTTGTGCATTTTCTTTCCAATTTCTATGTAATGAATTATTACTTTCATTGACTATATGTTTCAATAATCTTTAGTGTGCAAAAGTTGTGAATGGGTTCTTGATTATTTTGATTTATCTACTAATTTATAGGTGTGTAACAACTACTAAAATATTGGTAAATATATTTATTAATTTATTCAAATTCAATTTTATTCATAATTTTGATTGTGCATGAGTGTTTTCTTGGATGTAGTTTTCTGTGTGTGTGCAACATCTACCTTAGATACTTCACTAACCTAAGCCATAATCTCCTATTTAAGGGTGTGTAATATATGATAAAAAATAAGAAACCTTTATTTAAGACCTACTAATTTCTAAACCTTTATCTCCTTAGAATTTTTATCCATGTTTAATTGTGTATGTATAATTGTTGCTAGCAACATGCATTTTTTTTTAGAGCACTTGTCCTTTTAGAAACTAGGTAGGGGAATGATTCATAAAAACTATATAATATTTATTTTCTACCTTACTCTTCCCTCCATTTTTTGAGTTTATATTATAATCTATCCACCCATATACTTCACATATAGTTTTAAAATCCTTTAGGAAGTACACCTCTATCCAAAAACCTTGTCAACAACCTACATGTTATACCCATTATTCCATCAATACATTGAAATAAACCACATACATTCAACTCATGCCATGGAGTATATTTTACGTCTATTTGGATCCTAAAATGTTAGAGGCTATTTTATTATGACTATGGTGTGCATAATACCTTCACCAACAAATTTGAGCCATTAAGTATTGATATCTTGCTTTTCAATCAATTATGTTTCTACCTTGTTAGGAGTAGTCCTTAAATTAGCATTTATATTAGGAACTTGAGAAACACTTGGATTATTTATAGACATATTTAGCATTAAAATAATGGAAAATTTTGGAGGAAATTTTATATCTTATATGAGGCCATTCTTAGCTCTAATGGCAAGGTCATATGCCTCAAGTAAGATGAAACCTGCTATGGATTGTAGCATGATGACTATGTACATGTCAATGGACTTCAAGTATGTAGGAAACACATAGATAGTAGGTGGTATCATGGGAGGGGGTAACCTATGCCAAATCATTAGGAATATCTCATTAAAACCATGCATTATCTCCTTGGGGGCTCTTTGAATCATGTTGAGATGATGGAGTGATGTGTGATCACTCTTATCTTCAAACCTTGAAGTTAACAGCTCTCTAATATAGTCCCATGTTATGATATAACCACTAGGAAAAGTCCTATACCAATCAAGAAATTTCCCTCTAAAGGATATGGAAAGGATTCTAATGGTAATGTTGAATTAGGTGATATTGTAAAAAAAAATAAAAAAAAAATTGAGGTATCCCTAATGCGCTCACGAGGAATGACATGGCCTTCACCATTGAATTTAGGAATACTATTTGTAGCATTAGGGGGAGTGTCATCATATTCATCAATATGGATAGGGTTTTTAGTGTTAATTTCTAAGAATACATGCTTCATATCCATGTTTTATTCAATTTTTTCTTCACTTTTTTGGTCTTCTTTTCTAGAAAAGTCTTTTCACTCTTCAAAGGGAAAAATAGGTTGAGGATTTTGAACTTCAAGAGGAATTTCAAGTTGAAGAGATGGATTGAAAGATCTTCTAGAATATGACCTATAAGGACCATGAAGTAAAAACACAAAAATATGATTAAAAAATGGTTTACAATAAGATTTTACCTTGAACGGAGTCACCAAATATTTAGTAACACATCATATGTAGTTGTGATGTTGTCAAGACCAACATTCAACTTGAGAAGTTATCTTTAGGAAATGGTCCCACTAGGCATGCCAAAACTATTGTAACCAAATATTTCACCCTATAGGAGTTTTTTCAAGCCTAATATATGTTAAGCATGGGATATACTGAGAAGGGGGTTGAATTATTATAT
Source organism: Torreya grandis (assembly GCA_037957365.1). NCBI lineage: Eukaryota > Viridiplantae > Streptophyta > Pinopsida > Cupressales > Taxaceae > Torreya > Torreya grandis. The sequence continues at coordinate 710,782 of JARHVA010004891.1, forward strand.
CATATATCTTATAAAACTTTCCCTTAATCAAATTTCACTTAATCAAACATTCAAGATATGCGATAAAACTCAAACAATAAACACCACACAAGATAGAGAGAGACAACAGATATAACATGGAAACCCAATGTGGGAAAAACCATAGAGAATAATCTCAACTATATGAATGAGCACCAACCCAAACAATATTCACAAGCACTAACTTGTAGGAGCACCAACCCCTTTGTTGAGCACCAACCCAAAAACTATTCATGAGCACCAATCCACAGGAGCACCAACCCCTTTACTAAACACCAACCTAGTAAATATTCATGAGCACTGACCAATAGGAGTACCAACCCCTTTGCCAAGCACCAACCTAGCAATAATTCATGAGCACTAACCCCTTTATCGAGCACCAACCTAGCAACAATTCATGAGCACCAACCCCTTTGCCGAGAACCAACCCAACAACAATTCGTGAGCACCAACCCATAGGAGCACCAACCCCTTTGTCAAGCACTAACCCAACAACAATTTGTGATCACTAACCCATAATAGCACCAACCCCTTTTGTGTATCCACACACCTATCTCTCAATGTTGCTATCTCAATAAATGATAGTTCAATACAACATCTCTTTCCTCTCTCTCACCTTTGCTCTTCTAAGCTAGATATAACAAATACAAATCATATTCATCTCTCACAATTGTTCTTCTAAGCTAGATATTAGAATATCAAATCAACCTCAATCTCTCCTATTGCAAATGGCTTCTCAAGCCTTTATTTATAGCTTTCCAAATGACCTTTGGCCTTCCGCCTTTGTGACCCTTCAATCCTTATGGAAAATGGCACCAAACTTGTATGACCCTTCATATCCTTGCCTTTGACAAGTCATGTGGTAACCCTTCATGAGCAAAAACGTCCTTCCCTCTTTTGTCTTTACTTTGGTGACTTTTCATATTCCTCAAAGTGTCCCTTCATGAGAAATTATGCCCTTCCTCTTTTGTCTTCACTTGGTGACTCTTGGAATTCCCCAAGATGACTCTTCATGGTAAAATGCATCCCATCCTTCTTTTGTCTTTACCCCATGGCTCTTTGACTTCTCCATGGGCCCTTGTTTTGTCTCATATGCAACCAAAAATATATTTGTTAATATTAAATAAATATTAACTCACATTAGCCAAGATATATTTATTACAAACATTATTAAATGCAATGGGGCCTTTATCACCAATAATATTAGACCTTTGACATCAATGACAATATTTCCAACAATCTCCCCCTTTGTCATTGATGGCAACCTCAATCATGAAACTACCACATCTTGTGAACTGCACCTACTATCATCTAAAAACATACAATAACTACCCCTTACTATAGTAACCTATATTTATACTTGTTATTCTTCACCTTTGACAGCAATGGTAGAGGGCCTACCTAGAGCTAACACTTAGCTCGCCCTCAATTGATGCTAAACATCAATGGTAGGAAGTAATATAAATTACTCCCAAATCCTCTCATAGATATTTGAATGTGTCCTTTGATTATGCTTTTGAGAAGATATCTGACAATACATATACATTATTCCCTATCCTTTGAGCATCTGCAATCAACTCATTTGAATCTTTTCTTCTAATCTCACAATCTTCAACACGAAACTTTAATGTGTATCCTTGATCACATTTTTGACTAACACTTAATAGATAATGTTTAAGACCTTTTACATATAAAAAATTCTTAGTCTTAGTTCTACCATAATCCAAACTCAAAGTACCTTTTCTGATTATCTTGGCAGTGGTTTTATCTCTGAATCTCACTGTACCACCATTGATCTTCTTTAGAGTAATGAACTTACGTGTATCTCCTATCATATGCCTTAAACATCCACTATCAATTAACCATGGCTTATCTTTACCTCTTACATGTAGGGCTATTTGAACCACCATAGAATATTCAAGTTATTTCTTCTACCATGACCATGTCTAAACCTTCTTCCTGATGAATGGAGATTTGAAACTCTGATCCTTCTTCTTGAATCTGCATGAGTATTATTTTCCTTCTTTCTAAAACTTTTAGCTCTTTTCAACATTCTAATTTCTTGTGACTATAATCATTTGAAACACTTTTAAACTTTTAAACACTGCATATGCAAGAATCATTCTAATAGCCTCAAACCTTAACACCAGTGTAAAAATTTCTTCAAAAATATATTCCCTCAAAAGATATACAAATTAATCTATCAACTCACCTTCTTGTCATGCAACATAGCCAAGACCCAATAGCATCCACCATGCTTCATATTTTTTTTTCTTACAAGTGTCACCTTGAATCCTAGAAGAGACACCCCACACAAAGGGTCCTAGAAATAAATCTCATGAGATTCCCATATCTCCTCTATTTCTTCCTTAATCTTCTTGTGTTTTTCTTTTAGAATCCATTTAAGCATGTCTAACCTTTTTGACTTACTAACCTCAACATTTATACTATTTTTCATCTTCTCAACTTTTGCAACTATCTTATCTTGACAAAGCTCATGCTTAAATGTAACAAAAGATTCTGCACAATCCTTCTTATCTGATTCTTTATCTACTATAGCAAGTAATTCATTTTCACTCTTAAACTCAATCTAATCAACCTTTACTATTTTAGGTCTCCAAACCTAAATTTGTCTTTTATCATATTTTATAGGGGCTCTATATCCTTTGATATACCTTGAATATCTCTTTACTTTATTTTGACATAATTTAGCAATATGGCCAACCTTATGACAACAAAAGAAAACAACATTTCTCATACCTTTTTCTTGATTGTGACTGAGATCTCCCTTTGACTGATTGATTCTCCTCATATAGCCTCTTGTCCTATGACCAACATGATGACAAATAAAACAATGACCATGAAAAGAATTTGAAAACTTGAAAGCATTCGGCTGCCTGATTGGCTTCTTTGATTTGCCTTCAAAACCTACATCCTTTTTTCCTTAAACTAATATTTCATGATCTTTCTCAACCTTAATTATAAGCTTCTCATGATTATCCTTTAAAGAACCTAACTCAACCTTCAACTGATTACACTCTTCTTCTTTTGATGTTAAATTTGAGTTTGCAACCTGTAACTGATTCTTAAGATATTGAATGAATATCTTTTTTTTTTTCTTCTATAGCCAACTTAGAGTCCAAGATACACACCTATTCTTTAAGAGCTTTAACCTTAGATTTAAAAATCTTGATTCTCCTTCTTTAGCTGCTTGGCCATCTTATGCTTTTCTTTGATCTACCTTCAAGCTATTAAACCCTTTTTGAAGGAACTTACTCTGATACCAATTGTAAAGCATGAGATATACTGAGAGGTGGGTGAATCAATATATCATATATCTTATAAAACTTTCCCTTAATCAAACATTCAAGATATGCAATAAAACACAAACAATAAACACCACACAAGATAGAGAGAGACACCAAATATAATGTGGAAACCCAATGTGGGAAAAACCATGGATAACAATCTCAATTATATGAATGAGCACCAACCCAAACAATATTCACAAGCACCAACTTGTAGGAGCACCAACCCCTTTGCTGAGCACCAACCCAACAACTATTTGTGAGTACCAACCCATAGGAGCACTAACCCCTTTAATGAGCACCAACCCAACAACTATTCATGAGCACCAACCCCTTTACCAATCACCAACCCAATAACAATTTAGGAGCTCCAACCCATAGGAGCACCAACCCCTTTGCCGAGCACCAACCCAACAACAATCAGTGAGCACCAACCCATCAACAATTCATGAGCACCAACCCATAGGAGCACCAACCCCTTTGCTAAGTGCCAACCTAGTAATAATTTGTGAGAACCAACCCGCAAGAGCACCAACACCTTTTGTGTATACCACACACCTATCTCTTAATGTTCCTATCTCAATAAATGATACTTCAATACAACATCTCTTTCCTTTCTCTCACCTTTCCTCTTTTAAGCTAGATATAAAAAATATAAATCATATTCATCTCTCATAATTGATCTTCTAAGATAGATATTACAATATCAAATCAACCTCAATCTCTCCTATTACAAATGGCTTCTCAAGCCTTTATTTATAGCTTTCCAAATGACCTTTGGCCTTCTCACTTTGTGACCCTTCAATCCTCATGGAAAATGGTGCCAAACTTATATGACCCTTCATATCCTTGCCTTTGAAAAGTAATGTGGTGACCCTTCATGAGAAAAAATGTCCTTCCCTCTTTTGTCTTTACTTTGGTGACTTTTCATATTCCTCAAAGTGTCCCTTCATGAGAAATTGTGCCCTTCCTCTTTGGTCTTTACTTGGTGATTCTTGGAATTCCCCAAGATGACTCTTCATGGGAAAATGTGTCCCATCCTTCTTTTGTCTTTACCTCATGGCTCTTGTACTTCTCCATGGGCCCTTCTTTTGTCTCATATGTAACCAAAAATATATTCGTTAATATTAAATAAATATTAACTCACATTAGCCAAGATATATCTATTACAAACATTATTAAATATAATGGGGCCTTTATTACCAATAATGTTAGACCTCTGACATCAATGACAATATTTCCAACAATATAATATTTAGGTAAAATTGGAATACCTTTAGGCCTATGGGTTGTCTATAGTAGAGGTAAACCTCTATATTTAAGGACTAGCTCCCTAGATTAAACTTTGAGTTGTTATCACCTACACTAAATGATTTCTTAGATGCAAAGAAATAGAAATATGTATTTAATTAAACTATTATAAGTGGGTGATACATCATAAGGATATCCACTATGCTACAATACTCTTTTACTAATAGAAATGACCTACAACACTAGCTTCAAAGTCTTAGAATACTTTACCATTAGTATTCTAACATGGAAGTGATATGCATTAAAACTACTAAATATAAGTGAACTAGATATCATATGCAGACACTGATTCTACTTTCGCACTTAAAAATAGACTCATATACTTAAAACCACTTCATGTGAGTTACTAGAGTGGGGTAATCTTGCATCAAACATAGAAGGATTGAGAGAAAGTAAGGATAGATGTCAATCACTTAAATATTCACTATACATCACTTCACATACCTTGAAAAGATAATATATGAACTCAAAAATAGATTATATGTATTATTCAAAGGCAAAGTACAACATCAAACTAGTAGGGCTTCACCATACTAGGTTTGGAATTAGAATCAAGAGCCAAAATGGCTAGTATTTATAGAATGTGAGAAATGGGAGAGAAAAGTGGAACTCAAGGGTCATAAATCCACTTGTCAAGGTATGAGAATTAGTTATGTTGTAGAGGGATGGAGTATGAAATAGATAATGAAAGGTCTCTTGGGAAAAATGTCCCTTTGAATCATGAAAACTCCTCAAAACTAGCATAGAACCCTTCAATTACCTTATTGAAAAATACATTCATTATTAGGCCTCTCTTGAGCACTCCAAAGTAGACAAGGAATGTTTGACACATATGCAATATAAATGGGGGTTAGAAACAAGATCCAATATTAGATGTGTCCCTATTCATTGGTCTTCTTCTAGGCAAATGTTCTCATCATCTGCAGCCACCATCACTAGTTTCACAGTTCTATCTTCACATTTGGTACTAATAAGGTCTTTAGTTATGCAATAAAATCTATATAATGGGTGCTATGACACCTATCAATAGTTCCCTTACATCCTAATCCATCAGGTAGAAATTAAAATTCCTTCTAATTAGACTTATCACTTTCTCACTTGGTGGTCACTCTCTATTCTCATTGTCTTGCATAGATTTCCTAGAGTGAAGTAGCTTGTAGAGGTGTTTGTGTGATTAATTGAAGTAAGAAACAAACATGAGGAGTTATATTAGGTCCCAATTGACCTTTTCAATTGATTATCATCCTTTAACTATCCTCTAAATATGAAAACACATAAATATATCAAGAAAACTTGTCCTATACCCTATACATAGAATTAAGGTATCAACCAACATGATATGAACGAGCCTAAGGGAGTTTTCCTCATGTAAAAATCACTTTCCTAACCAAACTAGCTCATTTGGATGTGTAGTCATAAAAAATGCAAAAAATGGTAACTTGATCATGACTAATGACACCCAACCCTTAGGTCCCTCTTGCTTGCTCTCATGACCATCATAGGCATCTTTTCACTAATTCCCATTCATCCTTAGCCTTTCAAACTTGATCCTATCTAAGCCAAGCCCCTTTTTCCATGACTAATACATCCCCTGAGGTCCTGTCAGCTCAAGACAATAATACCATACTTAGATTATAGAGTGAGTTCCACTCATATCTACTTTTGGCTCTCTTTTCTAAGTGCATTTTTAGCCCCAATGATCATTTTATTTTGGTTCCCCATTCTTCTCCTTGTCAACCTAATGCAAGTAAATTCAACCCATGACCAATAGATCCCTATAAAAGTCCATTCAAAGATCATTTGGAAAGGGCTGGAAAATATCACTAAGCAAGAAAGAATATAAACAAGACTACTCAATAAATCTTCCCTATTATCTATATACAACCAACAAATATACTTACAAGCTTATTCAAACCATTACACCAGTCCTTAACCACCTCAAGCACATCTAGTTTAGCATTTTGCATATTCATACACTCAATTACACAAAGAACATCAAGTGGGAGAACTACATATGGCTTGATCCCTTTTAAGAGGATTGGTATGTAGGCAACATAATCACACAAGGGGTGTGGATACATGTTTAGTGAATATTACACACACTAACCCCCCCCCCCCCCTCTTTCTCAAAATTGGTCAAAGCATAATGGAGTATAGGTTTTGAAAATAAAATATGCTCTATAGGGTGTTCTACAAATTTTTAGATATCAAAACTTCATGGACAAGGTCACATAGACCTAGAGAACAAAAACTAGAAAGCCCATATCCTTATGACAATAGTGGTAGAGGTAGAATACAATGCAAGTGCCACTCCTTTCTACTTTTGGTGCTCCCATCCAATCATAAAATGAAGGTTTGATCTTAGTTTATGATGGTGTCCTAGTCCTGCTTAGTGAATTTTAGACCTTGTCTTAGCCATATCAACTAGTTTGTACCCAAGTCTTATTTTCTTCATCTTATTACTATTTTTATAAAATTCAAAATTTCAATCTAATTTACAAAAATTAGTAGCTTAATTATTACATATTTTACTATTCATATCCTCTAACTAAATTAAGAATAATACACCAATATTCTCAAAATTATTAAATCATTTGGTAAACCCAACTTACTTTGTTTGCACATAATAACCCTATAAACCCTAGGGTAAATTTCCTATTGATTTTTCCTTTTTAAATTTTTACCTACATAATAAAATCAGATATTAGCATTAAATTTTAAAATTTTGTAGTAATTTTAAAATAATTTTCTTTTAAACCCTAGTTGTCATAACTACATCCCAATATTTTCATAGTAATATTCTAATTTGTTACTAGCATATTAAAATCATAAATTCATTTCAAATTTCCATAGTAATTTTTAGAAATATTTATTTTTCAAAACCCTAATTGTATCTTCTAGGTCTCTTTAAATTAAAAATTTTCCAACAAAATTTTGATTTTATACTTGCATATCTAACTAAAAAATTCACATTTATTTCAAAATTTCATAGTAAATTTAAAAAAAATCATCTTTCAAACCCTAGTTGCACATACTAGGTCCCATTGCTTCTTGAGGTATCACTTTACATGTTTGTAAGCTTTGTATCATTTTTATACATATTCTAGTTCCTTGTTTAGATTATATCTATTTAATCTTTTCTACCATTATCCAAGTTGTTTTCCTTCTGCCACATAAGTTCCTTGCATCTTTTCCTTCGAGATGAAGTGCAAGACTTAGTGTCAATCCTCCTATATTCACCTAGATTCCTAAAACTCAACCATATACCATGGATAAACAACCAACTCAAGTTCTTGTTATAGATTCTACACATTTAGATTACACCAATTTCAATGAAGATAATTTCAACAAAGATAAATATGGGAATAATAATGATGATATAAACAATGATGGTCATGATCCACCACATCAGACTCTTCATTAGCTTCCACCAATTATTAATAATGAAGTTATCTTCAACAAAGATTTGATCCTATAAAGTTTTCAAGAAAGACTCCATGACTAGCCCCAAGATCTTATTCTTATCTTACAATCTATCATGGAAATAAAAATGGCTAAACAAGTTGAGTCTTCCATTCCTTTAGAAAAACTAGTTATAAATGACACTATAGGGGCAACTATTTCTCAACAATCCCTTATAACAACCCAACCTACCTCTATGCTACTGGCTATAGCTAGTACATTTTAGTCTCTTGATGTGGCAACCCTTGTACAAGAGATAATATCTATTCAATCCAAGGTGATACATCTTGAGCAAGGTGGCTCTAGACCTACACAATATTTAGATTCTTTTGTTCTATTGTATAAACCATTGGCATGTCACATTTCTTCTACACCCTTGACATAAGGTTTTGTTCAACCCAAGGTTACTCTATATGATGATAAGGGTGATCTAGAGACACATTTGAGAGTCTTTCACATAGCATGCTTGGACTATGTACCCAATGATTGGCTACTTACCAAGCTATTTCCATAGAGCCTAAAGGATTATGATTTAAAATGGTTCTATAGTCTATCAAATCAGTCAATCAATGCATTGAAACCTTTAGCCGACATGTTTCTAGCTCATTTCAACATTAACATTGGTGATAAGGTTTCATATGCCCAAGTTTCATAATAAAAATAAAGGTCAAATGAGCATCTCATAGATTATGTTCCTTGACATAATACTATTTTGGCTAAGATGACTAGCCTATGGCTGATCAAGAGTTTTAAAATCTCTTCAAACAAAGTCTTCTACCAACTTTGCATGAATTGATTATGGTCAAAATATTCTCTTCCTTCACTGAATTGTGTCACACACTAAAGGTAAGAGAATTAAAACTAATTTCAGTGGGAAAAATCAAGTACACAAGTATTTTAGAAAGAAAAAATGAGATTAATGGCAATGTCCCATACAAATTCAATGTCAATGATAATAAGAGTCAAAATCAACTAACAATTAATGGAGCTTTGGAGCCATTTTAGCGAGTGGTTTTATCAGCACCTATTTGGTGAACCTTCACCTATCTAATATTTTATCCATTTAGAGTTTTATAGTAGCTATTAGAATGTAACATCATATCTCTCCCTCCTATTCTGAAGTTAACCTAATAAATCCTCTTCAATGGGGGATATGGTTAGCATGCATTTTGTGAGTTTTATAGAGCACCAAGCCATACAGTAAACAAATTCATCAGTTTGAGACACAAGATACATGATTTGATAGATGGAAATCATATTGATCTTGGCACTTTAGTTGAGCCTCCTTAAGGAAATAAAACATAAGATAAAGCTTTAAAAATATTCTCAGGTCCCTTTTTATAGCATTCTAAACAAGAGACAAGGGACACACTAAGGGTTCACCATGTATATGATTAGTATATATAGTTTTATAGTTCAAACTAAACCTTCCAACTCCTATTTAGAGTAGGAGATAATTAAGGATGATTCAAATTATCATGCACTTTTTATTTTATATTACATTCATAATCATCTTATTCATAGTGTTCTCATAGACAATGGATCTAGTGTGAACATGTGTATTATGACATTATTACAATATTTGGGATATTCAAAGTAATATATTACCATAAAAAACATAGTTATCTATAGATTCAATGTGCACATATAGAGTTCATTAGGTGAGAATGTACTTCCTCTATAGGTTGGTCCAACACATGGCCACACCATTCACTATAGTTTCTAGTGCATGATTTTTTTATATGCTAATTGGTCGACCTTCAATTCATAAACTTTGAGTAGTAACTTCTATAGTTCATAAATGCATGGAATTCATTGATGATAATCAAGTTTTTATAGTTTGTGGAGTTATATATGAGTTATCATTATCCACTTCAAAGTCATCTTCTACCTTGTAGTCACTAGTTTCAGTTCAGTCTCTAGTTCTAATTTCTCCACCAATTATAGTTATTCCTTTAATTTTGATTCAAACATAGTTGAGGCATCTATTGCTAGCACAAAGAATTCATACACTTCCATAGAGGTCAATTTCAAAGCAACCATAGATTAAATATTCTAGATAAATTCTAACTACAATGTTCACACCCAAGGTAGCATCATTGAGGTCTTATGAATCCACTCATAGAGCACATGTTTAGAGAGAATCTCCTACTACCAGATGGGTTCCTAACAAACCTAAAACTAAATCCACTTCTTATATTTATAGGGGAACCCCATAGTTGGTTTCTAGTTTAAATATTATTTAGAATTTATAGCATATATAGCTTTCAAAGCCATAGTCTCAACATTTCCATTGTGCTTCATGATCATGCATGATTCCTCTCCTTGATACAGGACACCATGATAGGGAGTCTCCCATGAGACTCATTAGTTAGTATCATCTCTTCTCAGCATTATTTGTACATAATTTCTTTATGATTGATTGTACATAGATAAAATGACAAAAATCGAAAAAACATAAAATATTTTAAAATAAAAAACATGCAAATAATTTTAAAAAACACCAAAAATATTTTGATTGTATTTGTAATCCATGATTTACATTTCTACTATCATGCTAGAATTACATTTACTATGTTATTTTATCATTTTTTGATTTATCTACATTACCATGCTTCACCTGATCTCCTTTGAGTGTGCACAGTGACATCAAGCTCTTTTATTACTTCACTCCACCCATTGAGGGGTCATCCTACTTCTACATCAAGACATATATTGATATACATACCCACTAGGGGAATATTCTACATGACTACACCATCTAGGTTATGTCATTCCTATGCCACACACTCTACTTATAATGTTGATATACATTAATTACTATCTTACACAGATTACTCTATCAACACTCACTAGTATATAACACTTGTGTATTTCTTAGAATATACCCAGTCATGTACTAACATGTCTTACAACTTTCAATTCTTGCTTTGATTAGTTATATGTGATTGTATTTCCTATTATTTCATTATTTACTTTCTTAGTGTATCTATATTTTTTTCATTCCTTGGTTCTTATTTTGTCTCCTATGTGTGCTTTAGGACATTTTCCAATGTCCTTTACTTCTATTCATGTGTGTGCCTTGGAACATTTTCCAATATCCTTTGCTTGTATTTTTCTATGTGATTGTGACTTCCATGCCATCCTTGCTTATTTCAATTATCTATGTATGTGGTATTTAAGCATGCCTTATATGTTTATTTTCTAGTCTGAGTGACATGTGCCCATGTCCCTTATTTGCTTGGCACCTTAGCCATTATTATATGCTTCTTGCTTCTTACCTTGTGTACTTGTTGCTTTTTTAATTCTCATTATTTATAATAACATGATCCACATCATCTAATATATTTATATCTTAGACATCATGATGGACATCATGCTCCATCCCTCCTTGTCAACTAACAACTAACCAGACTTCCTATTCAAATTTAGTACATTACACATGTTATTACATTTTTATATTTATCTAGGCATACACTTTTTGATATAATGTTATCTCAATATAAACCATGTTATATCTTTAGATATCTTATCAATTATCATTGCTATATCATGTATCTCTTTAGCATAAGACAGCTATAAGGATATTCATTTTGAGGGTATTCATTACACGGTCTTCATTCCTACCCTTAGAAGAGGGGGATCAAATAAGGGTTTTATCACAAAGATCAGAGCTCCTACCAATCAAAAAATCAATTTTAGAACACTTAAAATGGAAACTAGACATCAAACCAATTAGGAATAGACTAGGCATATAGTGAAAATGTTAGAATAGTCATTATATTTATCCCAAGATAATAGTTATAAGATTGGAATATAGTGCCCATGCCACTACTATCCATTTTTGGTGCTCTTTTCCAAACAACAAAAAAACTATACTTGCTATAAGTAGGTAGAAGAGTAGGTTCAACTACAGTTTTGCATAGTTAGATTAGTTCAAAATTAGTAGTTTTTAATATACTTTTGGTTAGAAAATTGAGATAAAGGGGCATCATCCATGGCATGATGGCTCTCACTTCCAATTTTAGATATGATAGTTGGTATAACTTATAGATTATAATCCATGTTCTAGACACTAGTGATTAAGGGTAATGTGTGCAACACATTTTTTTTTTCAAGTTCAACATAATCTAAGAATTCTCAATAGTTGTGTGATTTATTCCATCTACTGGTGGTTGGCATCATTTTTGAGTGGATTTCATAAATCCTAATCTCCATATTTCAAAGTGGCTTTCATAGAAACCTAGTGTACTAGTTTTGGAGTGGATTTCATACAAGCCTAATCTATATCTTTGAGAGTGGCCAAGAGTGGCCTTATTTCTATCATACATTTAGATATCCATGAAAACATTGTCATACAATAGTACATTCATGGGCTTTAGGAACCATCTCATATAATACATATTTCATACTAGTATTAGTTCATAACTTCACTTCATGGTGCAATGATGGAGCTAAAGGACTAGTTAGCCTTTGTATTCTTGAGCCACCTATTCAGAGGGATTGGACACATAATCCAAACACCGATTAGCACATGCATGATCACCTAGCTTCACTAAGTGGGTGATGATGGAGCCAAAGGGATAGCATTTACATTCTTGAGCCACTCTCAATAAATTGAGCACTTAACTCTGTTCATGATGTTACTCTTGGTACATCATCATCCAACATCGCAATAGGTTTTGTATTGATTCACATACCTAGTGAGGTGTAATCATTACTTTCTCTTCCTCTCTCTCTCTTTCTCTTACCCAAATTTATATGTTCTTATTTTAGATATAATGTATCTAGTAATAACTAATCTACTCTTTATTTTTGTTACATTTTTATACTTCCTAGCATGCTCTCTCTATGCACACCCAATATCACACAACTTCATGACCTTAATCCTTATAAGTAAATTCAGGTACACTTTATTTTGTTCCTTTATCTTAGTATTTTTGCTTTGATACATCACTAGAATAAAGGGGGAAAATGTAGTCATATAAAATGCAAAAATTGGTAACTTGAGTGTGGCTAATGATACCCAACCCTTAGGTCACTCTTCTTTCCCTCATGACCCTCATAGGCATCTTTTCACTAATTCCCATTCATTTATATCCTTCCAAACTTGATCACAGCTAAGCTAGACCCCTTTTTCCATGACTAATCTATCCCCATAGGTCTTGTCAACTAATGACAATATCACCACACTTGGACTATAACATTGGTGCCACTCCTATCCATTTTTTATGCTCTTATCCAAGTGAATTTTTATCCCCAACAATTATTTTCTTCCATTTTTCCATCATTCTCCTTGTCTACCTAATGTGAGTACATTAAACCCATGACTAATAGATCCCTATAAAATCCCATTAAAAGTTTATTGGGAAAGGGTTGGCAAATATCACTAAGTAAGCAAGAATACAAGTAAGACTACTCAAGAAATCTTCCCTATTCTTTACTTACAACCAACCAATATACTTACAATATTATTTAGATCCTTACATCAATACCTAGCCACCTCAATTACATCCATTTTATAATTTTCCATATTCATACACTCAATTACACAAAGAACATCAAGTGGGAGAGTTACAAATAGCTTGATCCCTCTTTAGAGTATTGGTATGTAGGCAACATGCCCACACAAGGGGTGTGGATACATGTTGAGTGACTATTACACATATTATCCCCCCCCCACCCATATTTCTTTAAATTAGTAAAATCAAAATGGAGTATAGTGTTTGAAGAGAAAATATGCTTTATAAGGAGTTCTACATACTAGTATCTATTAAAATTTCAAGGACAGGGTCACATAGACTTAGTGAACAAAACCTAAAAAAACTTATATCCTTAAGAAAATAGTGGTAGAGGTAGACTACAGTGCTAGATCCACTCCTATCCATTTTTAGTTCTCCTATATAATCATAAAATGAAGTTCATATCTTAATTTTTGATAGTGTCCCAGTCTTGCATAGTGAATCTTAGACCCTGTCTCAACTGTATCAGCTAGTTTCTAGCTAAGTCTTATTTTCTCCATCTTATTACCATTTAAAAAGTTCAAAATTGCATTCTAATTTACAAAAATTATTAGCTTAATCATTTCATATTTATTTAATTATTTTATTACTCAGACCCTTTAACTAAATTAGGAATAATACATTAATATTCCCAAAATTGTTAAATCAGGATGCATCTTCTTCCTTGTATTTCAATTCAAGTCATGAACAAGGGTTTTGGAGGGTTTTATGTGATTTTAACACATAGGGATTGTTCATAAAAGTTATACATTCAATATATGAACAAATATTTCATTTATATCACATACATTCATTTAATCTATCAAATGAATCCATTTATCTATTTTATTACATATAATAAAAACAATCCAAAAATAATCTTAAACACACAACCTGGGTATGATTACATCAAAACTGTCAGTCTCCCATAATACTAATTAACTTATAAGGTTATTTCTTCATGAATCAACATTATATCATAGACTCATAAATTATTCATATTCCACATATAACAAAATATAGTCCATACATATTATTATGCTATGTATTTATACTCATAAACACATTAATTTAATGTTTTATATATAAACAAACTTTAATTACACATTGTTATGATGATAAAACTCATATACAAAACATAACGATATGCAATTATATGTGTGTGTGTGTGTGTGTGTGTGTGGTGTATTTCTTTCCCATTTTGTTTCTCAATCAATAATCATATAAATTAAACCACTCATATGTATATATATTATTTAAATACAAATTTAATATAATACATATACTTCATTTTTATACAGTGTACTCCTAAGATGACATCCAATGTCTTTCATATTAAAGCATACTATATACACTTATTATATAGTTAGCTAACAAACAAAGGACCCAAAACCCTTATTTTATCTAAGTAATTCCCATTGTATTGATAAATAAATCTCACATAATTTTGATTAGCAAACATAGCTATGCATACATCCAATCAAAACTTATTAAACCAATTATATAAAATCAATCAATTTAAATTCACCATTTAAATTAAATACAATGAGAAAATAGAAACACACAATCAACTATACCCAACACGAGTTTCCATTAAAACAACACAAATTTAGCTAAATAAAATATGCATAATAAATAATTTGAATCCATATGCACAATCCTTTCATCAATTGTGATTTAACTATTTTATGAATATTAGATTCTTATTATTAATTCAATTAAAGGTCTGAGTTGATTAAATCAGTAAATAATATTGCATTAATTTAACTACTAATTTGTATAATTTATTTGACTTTTGCTAAAAATAGTAATGAAAGAGGAAAAATGTAACTTATTTTAAAACTATGTTGATATGACTGAGATAGAGGCTGATACTAGCTATGAAGGACTAGGATAGTGTCATGAATCTAGATCTATCTTTCATTTGGTGAAAGGACTAGAGTATTAAAAATAGGACACTTCAAGGTCTGGTGTTATAGTCCAGGTCCTACTACTATTGTCCAAACTAGTCACATAGATCTAATTTTTCTAGGTTTTTTCTACTATCCCTATATGAGTTTTCCTATGAAATTATGAGTCTTAAATTTTGATGAAGCTCCTTGTAGAGAATATTTAATATTAAAAACCCTAGACCTTCATTGTTCTTAAATGAAACTTGAGAAGGTGGCGGGGGGGAGCGTTAATGTGTGCAAGATGTATTGAACATGTATCCACACCCCTTATATGGGCATGTTGCCTATATACCAATACTCTAAAGAGGGATCAAGACATATTTAGTTCTCCCACTTGATGTTCTTTGTGAAATAGTGTTAAGTGAATGCAAAAGATGCTAAAGTGGGTGTGTTTGAGGTGGATAGGGACTAGTGTGAGGGTTTTAATATGTTGGTGGCTATATTGGATGGACGTATGCAAAGAATAGGGAAATTTGCCTTAGTGGTCTTGATTTTATTCTTTCTTGATTTTTTAATATTTTATAACCCCTTATAAATAAGCTTTGAATGGATTTTTATAGAGATCTACTAGTTAGGGGTTAAATTCATTCATGTTAGGTTGACATAATGAAGAAGAGGAATTAAAAGAAAATGGTCATGTGGGATGTAAATGTGATTATATAGGAGCACTAGAAATGAGACACCCTAGGGTCCAATGATATAGTCCAACTTAGGATCTATTTTCCTATAGGTATAAGACTTGGGAAGATGTAATTAACATGGGAAATTTAGCTTGATTGAGCTAGAATTAGGCCTTGAATGTCTACAGATGATTGGGAATAAGAAAAAGGTGTCTAGAAGGGTCATGAAAGCATGAAAGAGGGATGTATGGTTTGGGTGTCAAAATTCACACTCAAACTACCAATTTTGAAATTTTATATGACTAATTTTCCCCCCTTTATTTTAGTGATACATCAAAGTGAAATATTAGGATAAAGGTAAAGTAGAAAGCATACTTGAACTTACATATAAGGATGAAGTCCATGAAATTATGTGATGATGATAGAGAGAACACATTATGAAGTGTATATTTTTAAGAGAAAAAAAAGAGTAGATCAGTTCTTAATAGATAAGTTATATCTAATATAAGAATGTACAAAATCTAGGTAAGAGAAGAGGAAGAGAAAGGAATGAATATACCTCACTAGTTACATGAAGCAATACGAAACTTTTTGTGTTCTTGAGTGATGTTGAGTGATGATGGATATGTTTTGTACCAAAATTAATATCATGAATAGAGTTGAGTGCTCAATTCCCTAAGGGTGGCTCAAGAATGTAAAGGATAGCCATTTGGCTCCTTCATCACCTACTAGGTTAATCTATGTGATCCTATGTGTGTTAATTGATGTTTGGACTATGTGTATAATCCATTTAAGTAGGTGGCTCAAGAATACAAAGGTTAGCTAGTCATTTGGCTTCATCATTACCCCATGAAGTGAAGTTATAAATTGATATTAGTATGAATGTGTGTCATATGAGATGGCTCTTAAAGCCCATAAATTCTCTATAATATAACAATGTGTCATGGACAAATAAATCTATTTTGGAAACTAGGATAATCTTGGCCAACTCTCGAAGGATGAGATTAGGATTGTATAAAAAACATTCCAAAACTAAAAACTACACTTCTGTGGAAGCCACTCAAGAATGTGGATGTTAAGCTTGTATAAAATCCACTCCAAAATGATACTAACCACCTACATATGGAATAAGGCACATAAATACTAATAATTTTTGGGTAATATACTTAACTTGGAAAGAAAATAAGTCAAATGTCCTATGCACATTGCCCCCTAATCATTGGTATCTATAACATGGATTCTGATCTGGAAGTTATACTAACTACCCAATCTAAAAATAGAAGTGATAGCCATCATGATGTTCATTATGTCCCTTATATCTAGCTTTTTTGAGAAAAATTGTACTAAAACTATTAAATTTAGATTGATCTATATCTAAAAAAATTGTAGCTAAATTGACCTTTATACCTATTTCTAAAAAACTAGGTTTTTTGTGTTTTGGATAGGAGCAGTAAAAATAAGACACCCTGCTATCTGGTACTATTATCCATGTTTTTTTGTTGTTTTCCTCTGTTAAAACTAATGATTGTTTTATAATCAATAATGTTTTTCTAGTCTGTTCTACCTAGTTTGACCTAGGATTACTATTTTGAGTGTTTTAAAAATTGATTTTTTGAATGGTAGGAGATCTAATCTCTATGAAAAATCCCTTGTTTGTTACCCCCTCCTCTAAGGGCAGGAATAAATATCCTACAATGATTTCCATTAAAAATAAGATCCCTATAAGTGTGTTATGTTACAAAATACATGATATAACAATGATAATCAAAATGATGTCTCAAGATATAAAATAGTTTGTATTGGATATTGTTAGATCAATAGGGGTATGCCTAGATCAATATAATAATGTAATAACATTTATAATATACTCAAATAAATATATAAATTTTAGTTATTAGTTGTCAAGGAAAGATGGATCATGATGTACATCATGACATCTAAGAAATCAAGACAATGGATGATGTGGATCATGGCATTACAATATTTGAGAAGCAAACAAACACAAAAGGAAAGAAGAAAAAGGCATAAAAGAGTGGCCAAGGGGCCAAAAAAATAAGGGACATGGGCACATATCACTCAAACTAAAAATCAAGTATACAAGGCATGTTCAAATGCCACATACACATATAATTAGAAACAATCAAGGTTAGTACAAAGGGCACAAGCACATAGAAGAGTAAACTAAAGGACATTGGTAAATGTCTAAAGTCACACACAATAATAGAAGCAAATAACATTCACAAATGTCCTAAATCACATATAAGAGATAAGAAAGGAATTGAGAAAAGCAATCACATCTAACTATGCAAAGCTAGAAATGAAGGCATGCAATATACTAGAAATACAATGATATCTAACTGATCAAAATAAAAATTGAAAGTATGCAAGACATGGTGTAAAAGACTAGGTATATGCTAATAAATACATAGGTGATATATACTAGTGAATGTTGATAGAGTAATCTACATAAGCTAGTAAGTAATGTACATCAACATGATAACTAGAGTGTGTGGTGTAGGAATGAGATAACCTAGATGGCGTAGACATGTATAAGATGCCTCTAGTGGGTAGATATATTGATATGTGTCTTGAATGTATGAATTAAGATTCCCCCTCAATGGGTAGAGTGAATAAATCATGGGTCTAGAAGTCACTGCACACACTCAAAGAAGATCAAGTGAAGAATGGTAATGTAGATAAATTGACAAACAATAGTATAGAATAGTAAATGTAAGTCTAGCATGGTAGTAGAAATGTAAAGCATGGATAATGCATAGAATTTATTTTTTTTGTTTTTTTGAATTATTTGAATGTTTTTCTATTTTGAAATTTTATATTATTTTTGGTGTTTTGACATATTTGAATGTTTTTGAATTTTTGATATATTTAAATGTTTTTGGTATTTTTGATATAATCTATGTATAATCAATCATGAGGAGACTATATACAAGTAAAGATAAAGTGAGATGATAATAACCAATGAGTCTCATGGCAGACTCCCTATCATAGTGTCCTATATCAAGAAGAGGAATCATGCATGATCATGAAACATGATGGAAGGGTTGAGATTGTAGCTCTAAAAGCTATGTATGTTATAAATGATCTAAAATATCTATAGTGGAAACCAACTATGGGGTATCCCTATAAATATAAGAAGTGGATGTAACTCTAGGGTTCTTAGGGACCCATCTGGTAGTAGGAGAAGCTCTCTAATATGTTCTCTATCGGTAGAGGCATGAGACCTCAATTATATTGACGTAGGTGTGAACATTGTAGCTAGAAGCTATATAGAATTATAAAATTGTGATTGCTCTAAAAGAGACCTCTATGGAAGTGTATGAAATCTCTATGCTAGTAAGGAAGGCCTTGACTATGCATGAATCTAAACTGGAGGAAGATTTAAAATTGGTGGAGAAACTAAAATTGGTGGTAGAACTAAAAATGATGACTATAAAATAGTAGATGGCTCTGAAGTGGGGAGTGGTAACTCATATAGAACTCTAAAAACTATAACATGATTAGGATGAATGAATTTCATGCATCTATGAACTATAGAAGATATTCCTCAAATTTTCTGAATCTATGGTCTTGATCATTATCAAAAAGTCTTACACTAAGAATAATAGTAAATGGCATGGCCACATGTGTTGGACCAACCTATAGATGAATTAAAACCTCACCGAATGAACTATGTATATTCCCATTGAATCCACTAATAACTATGTCCATCAAGGTAATATCTTACTCTAAATATCTCAAATGTTTTAGTAATGTCATAGAGCACATGTTCTTGCTATATCCATTGTCTATGTGAACATTATGAATAGGATGATTATGAATATAAGCTTTGATAAAAAAAAGTGCATGATAATCTGAATCATCCTCAACTATCTCTTTCTATGATAAGGATATCAAAGGTCTAGTTGGAACTCTATAATTGTATACATCAATCATGTTTCTGAAGGGTGTAACTCAATTAAAGGTGACCTATATGTAGGTCATTGAAGATGTGCATGGTGAACACCTGATGTATTCCCTATCTCTTATTTAAAATGCTATGAGAAAGGATCTATGAATATTTTCAAAGCTTTGTCCTATGTTTACTTTGCCTAAGGAGGCTCAATGAGAGTGCTAAGATCAATAATAGTATCATCTATCAAGTTTTATATCTTATGTTTAAAATTGATGAATTTGTATTTATGTGGCTCAATGCCTTGTGAAAATCACAAAATTCATTATGATCATATCCCCATGGAAGAGGCTTTATTAGATCAACTTCATGAATATGAGGGAGAGATATGATATTACATTTCAATAAATATTGTAAAACTCTGGATAGAGATATTGGTAGATTAGTAAAATTTCATCAAGAAGGTGCTGACAAAACCACTCACTAAGGGGGATCTGAAGCTACATTAGCTATTGGTTGATTTTGACTTTTTCCATCATTGACCTTTACTTTGTATGGAACTTTATTTTTACTCTTGTTTTTTGTTTCTAATATGGTTGTGTACTTGAGTTTTTAGATTTAAATTAGTTTGATTTCCTTTTATTTTAGTGTATGACATAACTCAATGAAGGAAGAGAATATTTTGAACATTGTTGATTCATGCAAGGCTAGTAGAAGACTTTTTTTGAAGAGATCTTGTAGCTCTTGATCGGCCATGGGGCTAATCATATTGTCCAAGATAGTCTAATATAAAAGAAAATAATATGTGAGATGCTCATTTGACCTTTGTTTTTATTGTGTAATTTGGGAATAGTAAAACTTATCACCAATGTTAATACTAAAATGAGCTAGGAACATGTTAGTTAAAGGAATGAATGTATTGACTGACTAATTTGGTAGACTATAGAACCATTTTAAAGAATAATCCTTTAGAATCCATATAAATAACCTAGTTAGTAACTATTCATTTGGAATATAATCCATGCATACTACGTGAAAAAATCTTTAGTGTGTCTTTGGATCACCCTTTCCATCATATAGAGTGAGCTTCAGTTAAACAAACCTTGTGTCAAGGGTGTCAAAATAATATGACATGCCAATGGTGTTTGAAGTAGAGAACAAGAATCTAAAGCCTACGTAGGTCTAGAGGCACCTTTCTCAAGATGTATCACCTTGGATTAAAGATATTTTATCTCTTGTACAAGGGTAGCCACATCAGGAGATAAAGATATACTAGTTGTGACTAGTGGTGCCTCATAAGAAGGTTGGCCTACTATAGGGAGTTGTTGAGACATAGTTTTTCCCATAATATTATCTACAATTAGTTGCTCTAGGGTTTGAGAGGACTGACCATTGTTTTCTTTTTGTTGTTATTCTTGTAGTATTTTAAGCATATCATCTTTCATGGCAATGTGTTTAGTTAAGAGTTATTGAAGTTCCCTTTTATCAATTTCATCAAAACTAATTTATTGGGCCATTGTTGAAGTAGGAAAAAATATTGAAAATTGAATGAATTTTTTGTAATATTTTTTAATAAGCAAAGTGCTATGGAAGGAAAGTACTGAACATAGGAAATGTAATGTCATAAAAATAGGAAACATGAGAATGCATAAAAAGGATACAAAGCTCACAAACATGTAAGGTCACACCTCAAAATAAATGGGACCTAGTATATGAAACTATGGTTTTCATATTTTTTTAAAAATACTAAGGAATTTTAAAAATTAATGAGAAATTTTGATTTTAATATACAAGTAAAAAATTAGAAAAAAAATTGATTTAAAGGGACCTAGTATATGCAACTAGGGTTTGCAAGAAAATTGATTTTTTTTAAAATTTACTATGGAATTTTAAAAATTAATGTGAATTTTTTATTTACATATGCAAGTTAAATAAATAAATTAAAAAAAAAATTGGAAAAATTAGGAAGGAATTTTTCCTGGGGTTTCTAGGGTTTTTATGTGTAAATGATGTAAGTCAAGTTCACCAAATGATTTAACTATTTTGGGAATATTGGATTCTTATTACTAATTTATTTAAAGGTATAAGTTGAAAAAATTAGTAAATAATATTTCAATAATTTAAATCATAATTTTTATAATTGTTTTGACTTTTGTAGCTTTCTAAAAATAGTAATGAAGAGGAGAATGTAACTTGTCTTAAAACTCTATTGATATAGATGAGACAGAGGTTAATATTGGATGTGCAAGAGTGGGACAATGTTGTGAATATAGATATGGATTGCATTTAGTGAAAGGATAAGAGTGACATAAATATGACACTTCAGAGTCTAGTGCTATAGTCTAGGTCTTACCACTATTGTCTAAACTAGTCACAAAGATCTAAGTTTTGGGGGTTTTGTCCACTATCCTTGTGTGTGTTTGCCTATGAAATTTGAAGTCTTGATTATTGATAGATATCCTTATAGAGTATATTTAATATTAAAAAACCTAGACTTTCATTGTGATTGAATGAAACTTGAGAAAGAGGGGGGGTTAGTGTGTGTAAGATGCACTGAATGTGTATCCACAACCCTTATGTGGGCATGTTGCCTACATACCAATACTCTGAAGAGGGATCAAGCCATATTTACTTCTCCCACATGATGTGCTCTATGTAATAGTGTTAATCATTTACAAAAAATGTTAAACTAGGTGTGCCTAAGGAGGCTAGGGACTAGTGTGAGGGTTTGAATATGTTGGTGGCTATATCAGATGGTTATATGTAAATAATAGGGAAAATTTCCTTAGTGGTCATACTTGTATTCTTTATTTCTTTTCTAAAATTTTTGAAACCCTTCTAAATGAAATTTTAATGGGATTTTATATAGATTTATTAGTCATGGGTTAAATGCATGCATTATAGGTTGATATAATAAAGAAGAGGAATCAGAAGGAAATGGTCATCTGGGCTCAAAATGTGATTGGATAGGAGCACTAGAAATGGGACACCCTAAGGTCCAGTGCTATAGTCCAACTTGGGTACTATTTTCCTATAGGTATGGGACCTATGGGGATGGAATTAGCATGGGAAAATTAGCTTAGTTGAGCTAGAATTATGTCTTATAAGTCTACATATGACTATGAATAAGCAAAAGGGTGTCTATAAGGGTCATGAGAGCATGCAAGAAGGACCTATGGGTTGTGTGTCACAAACCACACTCAAGCTACCAATTTTGAAATTTTAAATGACTATAAATTGTTTAAAACTCTTACTTAATTTAAACAAATCCAAACTATATAATGTTACATAGTCATATTGAAACATAAGTGTAGTTCATAGTTATAATCAATAGAATCATATTAAACTCTTCCATATATAGTAAAATGTTTTTTGGTATATTTTAATTCTTAAATATAAAATAATAACATACATTCAATCATTCACCTACCTATACCTAGGTTACTAAAAATGACTAAACCAAAATTTCCCAAATCCATATATACAAACAAGTATGTATACAACTAAATTTCATAACATAGCCACAAGTTTTAAACTATATCTCACCCTATTGAATGAATTCATTTGAATATAGCCAAATAAATCCAATCAAAACAATAAACACCAATTCACCTATATAGGTAACTTCATATTCTAAATGTATTACATATATTCACCCATTTAAGACTGGTAATTAACAACATAATAATGCATATATGCAATCACCTATTAAAGCCTAGTATTTTATGATATATATATATATATATATATATAAGTATACATAAATAATCATTAGATTTAACTGAGTATATACTTATGTATATATTTGTGTATATATTCATAATACCTAAAACCCACATTTCTAAATAAATAAAATCAAAATAGGTTTACACAGTTAGACTCACATATATTCCTAGGTTTCATTCCATGTTCTAAATATCTAAATGAGTATAAAATAAATTGATTCAAAGAAATGAGCTCATGCCACACCATAAATACCCATAAAATGATTTTTCATTAATGAATAGAGTTAATTGAATTAAGAGAGAATTTTAGGATAGAGACTCTTAGAAGCCTAATATAACCATGGCCAGAATCTACAACTTTACCCCAATCCCCTCAAGTTACCTTGGGTTTGATGTAGGGTTCTATAGAGTTTGAGCCTTCTACAACACCCTATATATAAACCTTCAAATTTTCCAAATATTTGAACTAATTAAAAAACTAATAACCAAAATTGATTTAAAAACACATTCAATAAAAATATCACACACAAGAATTGAATTATAAAATATACCTATGAATTCTAAAATGTATGTATGTATTCCTTTCTCTTTCCTTTAAATATCACCTTATTCTCTTACGTATATGTCCTATGTATGTGGTGTGTTATGAGTATACCCACCACCTTATTTTTCTTCTTTTTCTCCATATCCTTCCACTTACTCATCTTCCACTTGTCCACCATTAATGATACACTAATTAACTATAAAATATGCATGCCTAGTTAGCTTAACTAACTCCATAGTCCACCACCATGCGAACATATCCAAATCCATGATTTCCTCCAAAATTATGGTTAATTGAAGTCAATAGATGATTAGAAAAATTAATCATCTTGAGGATACTATTGAATCCCTAAATAATCATTTTATAATCTAAATACAATATTTTCATTACATTATATCCCCATCAACTTCGCAAACTAACCAAATAACCAATAAAGCACAAGTCACAAACTTAATGCTATGCCATGCAACAACTATCAACTTAATCAATATTAACCTTCCATGCAAAGTTGACTACTTGATTATCACATAGTATCGTTATGTATTCATAGACTATAGTTTATGTTAGCATGACTTCACAAAACAATGTTGTAACACAATGATTTCCTTAAATCATTTAATAATTAAATTTAAAATATTCAAAATCTTACATATACTATGAATATCAGTTTTGGTTAACATTTTTAATCTAACAAAGATATTTTAATAAATGTTATTTATATTTTTTAAATTAGGATATTCATATAATATAATAATTATCTTTAATTATTATTATCTAAATATCAAAGATCAAATAACATTAATGGAATTTGTCATAACATCATCTCATTATGTTATACAACCATGTCAATGAAGATAGTAACGTAAGTACAACATATAAAAATTCACTAATTTAACCAAAAAATTACATCAAGTAATTAATCTACATAATATCACTAAATTAATGAAAACATATCAAACATATCTACATGATCATTAATAATAACTAAATTAAAAAAAAAAAACATAAAAGAAAACAATAGTCATTTTAAACATAAAACAAAACATAATATAACTATCTATCAAACAACATAATCATGACATACAAATGTGGTGTGTGAAAATTTTTCTTGATTGATTCTCTATTGTCTCCCAACATTTCCATCTAAACCACCATCTTTGATGATGCTCTCCCTACATCATACTCTAAAGGAAGAATATATCCTACATCCACCTCATAATAATGAAGGTAGTTATCCTGATAAATCATTATATCCATAAAATAACGTTGTAGAAATATGATCACAATATATAGAATATAAAATCACTACTAACTCATAGAAAAACAAATCATGTAAATTAGGCAACACAAACTATCTAGTAATCAACATATGTCATTAAGCTTAACCAAATATTAGTTAATCAACTAATTAACCATAATAATCCATAGATACAACAATTTATTCAACCTAGAGAGAAATAAGGATGTGACATCCTTCCACCCTAAATGTGGTCATTGTCTTGATGACATTTATTCAAACATAAGTTATGAATTTAAAACATTATTTAGAAAAAAATAATATAATATGCAACAAAAAATCAAGCAAACAAATATAGAAATAGCCTGTAAAACTCATCATAGTCTTCCCAAGTAGTATTATCCTTATAATATTAGTCTCATAGGACCTTGCACTATGATACATATCTATTATACAAATAAAGTTTATGAGTTTTAATTACTCTGATTAGTTATACCATGAACACCCCAGGGTCCAAAACCTACAAAACATTCCAATACAACACATGTGAAGGATCAAAAAAATAATTTTTAAGATGATAAACATGGAAGACATTATAAAAATGAGCTATAGATGGTGTTAGTACAAGCCCATGTGCTAAAAGGTTAACCATTTCTAAAAATTTGAAGGTTCCCACATATCTCAGTGAAAATTTTGATGACTTCCCAAATTTAATCAAGCTTTTTGAAGCTTATCCCTTAGAAGCAATTTATCACCAACAAAAAATTACCTATTTATTTTCTTTAGATCATCATAGATTTTCTATTTATCATTGACCTCAGCCAACCTCTACCTGATTTTCCTAACTTGTTCTTACATTTTTGAAATTATCTTAGGTCTAAAGATTAGCTTGTCTTCTAACCTATCCCAACTAATTGGTTTTTTATACCTCCTTTCATATAATGCCTTAAATGGAGCCATCTTTAATGCTAATTGGTATGAATTTTTGTAATAAAACTCAACTAATGGAAGGTAATCCTCCCACTTGTATTTTTTATCCATGTAATACATATGAAGGAGATATTTTAAAATTATGATTAACTCACTTTATCTATCCATAAGTTTGTGGATGATATGTAGTGTTGAAGTTCAACTACATATATAGATGTAAATTTAGAGTCAACAAAAAAATAGAATTCATCCTTGAATCTAGATCCAAAATGATCTTCTCTAGAAAATAATGTAATTGATACACTTATTTTAAGAATCTCTTCATAAGCTTAGGTGCATCATCTATCAAGTTGCCCAGTATTAAGTGGGATACCTTGGTTAGTCTGTCAATTACTACCAAGATCATTTCATGCCTATTACATGATAATTCCAAACCTTGGATGAATTCTATATTGATCATCTACCACTTCCATTCTAGTATGTCATGTGGATATAGCAATCCAACTAGATTCACATGTTCAATTTTCCCACATAGACATTATAAACAATAAGACACAAAATACACCACATCTCTCTTGATTTGTTTCTAAAGATAAAGTGGTCTAAGCTTAACCATGATCTTGGTTACTCTTAGATGTCCTAAATATGGGACATTATGCATTTATTTTAGCATTGTGATCCTTAGATTCTCTTTATTATGCATATACATCCTATAGTTGTAATAAAAAATACCATCATTCTCTATTTTTAATCCTTTATACCTAGGATTATAAGCATTCTTAGATAATGCTTTATTATTTTGATGATATTAATTCATCTCCTTATGAGAATTTGATCACTTGATATTTGAAAGTACTCTTTGTAGTATTCATGGCTATTATGTACCTCTTATGTCTTAGATCATCAACTAATATATTCTCATTACATTTTATGTAAATAATATTTAAATCATAGTCAAATAAGAAATCTAACCATTACTTTTAATGAACATTCAGATTTAGTTGGGTAATATGTACTTGAATCCCAAGTTGTTTGTCTTGATATCAAACAATTTTCCTAATAGATAATGCTTTTAAACATGTAAGTCATGAAAAATTACCACAAGTTATAGGTCATAAGGGGAATAATTCACATCATATGGCATCAATTTCCTACACTCATAGGCTACCACTCAACCATTCTACATAAGAACTCCTCCAATTCCATCCCTAGATGTATCGATGATCACTAAGAGTTGTCCATTAAGATTAGGAAATCTTAACACTGGTGTTGAGTTAAGCCTACTTTTCAATTCCTAAAAGACTAGCTCAGACTTATCTAACCAGATGAAACTTTGATTCTTATACTAAATAGAGGTAATTAGATCAACTATCTTAGAGAAATTTTGAATGAAGTTTTGGTAATACCTTGTTAACCCCATGAAAATCCTTACATCATTCATATTCATTGATTATAGCTACTCCATAATTAATATTATCTTTATTGGATATAATAAAACACCATCCATAGATATAGTATATCCTAGATACTACACTTTGTTTTTGGAAAATGAACACTTAGACAACTTAACATACAATCTATGAATATTCAAACATTGTAAAACTAATGTTAGATGTTGCATGTGTTATTCCTCATCCTTAGAATAAATGAGGATGTCATCAAGAAAGATGAAATAAAAATGATCTAGGTAGTATTTGATCACATTTTTCATAAGATTCATAAATACTAGTAGACCATTTGTCAATCCAAATGGTAACACTATGAACTCATAGTGCCCATTTCAAGTCCTAAACACTATTTTCAAAATATCCTCTTCATGGATCCTTAACTAATGATACCCTAATATAAGATCAATCTTGGAAAAGACTATTGATCCTCATTATTATAAAAGAGATCATCAATGTGTGGAAATAGATTTCTTTTTTTAATCATTACTTTATTTAACATCATATAGTATATACATAGGTGAAGCCAATCTTCCTTATTCTTAATAAAGATAATTGGATCACCCCATGGTGACACACTCAGTCAAATCATACATTTCAAAAACAAATTTTAAATTTATTGCTTTAACTCAACCAATTCTATGGTTGTCATTTTGTATACTTCCTTAGACTGTGGTTCTGATCTAGGTATGATATCAATCAAGAAATTAAGTTTGCACTTAGGTGGAAATCATGGTAATTCTTATAAAAACATGTCATGAAAGTTTCTTAAAAAAATATAATATTCTATAGATTTGTTTTTATATTATTCCATCTCATTCATCTTAATGATAAATTCTTGACATACCTTCCTTTGAGCTTTCTTGAGTTGAATTGTAGAAATCTACCTTGGATTCAACTCCCTTCTTTATCCTTCAAGTTGTGTTTAATTTCTAAAATCATCTTGACACTCAACCGTATTTATAAAATACTCAATCTCAACTTTATCATTCATAAGACAATTGACTCCTAATATCACATGATATAATCCCAATAATGTTGCATAGAGATTTACTACCATTGTGAACTCTAGCAAAATAATCTATACTTTTACTAAACACTTGTCAAATTTGACCTTTGAATCATTCCCATAAAGTACTGACCATGCATTTTCCATTACTCCAACCTTTATAGATAAATTACAAAGCATTCTACAAGCAATGAAACATTATGTAGCACCTATATCAATCAAAATAGAAACTAGATGATCGAATAAAATACCTAACAATTATATGGGTGAAGCTTGATGATCAACTTGATTATCAATAGATGCATGGATCCATTGATGAAATATACCTTACTAAGAAGCTAAGTCCATGTTGTTTGATTTTTCTTGAAGACATTCTTGATAAAAATTGTCACCTCCATAAATTAATTAACCTTTAATTGGTCCTTTCATCTTAGTCTATTGATTTCCCTTGAAACCACCCTTAAAACCATTATCAAGTTTCATGTTCCCTAAACCACTATTGAACTTGGCATTGTAATTCTTGAACTAACCCTTGGAATCTCCACTCTTCTACTTCTAGTTATTCTTCTTGAAAGTTAGTTTAGAACTTCCAAATTTATTTTTGACTTTATCTTTGACTTGGGAAGGATATTTCAATTTACATTCTTTCTTGACTTCCTTTACAAACACCTGATCCATGTTAGATGGACCATGTACATCTACTTCGTAACGTATTTTGATTTTCAATCCCATGATTAATTTTATGATATTGAACCTCTCATCCACCTAATACTAAGTACATAATAATATTTGTGAATTTATCCTAGTATTCATTCACTCTCAAATCCCCTTGCTTAAGATTTTAAAAATACATAATATTTTGATCAAAGTACAACTATGGAATCCATCATGACCTAAACAATATAAAAAATTGTTCCCATGTGGAGGTAGTTGAGTCGAGGTTCATTTTGAGCTTATTGTTTTCCCACCATGCCACTACTTCACTAACAAGAAGATAAGCTCCCTAGAATACTTTCATGACTTCAAAATAATTTTAAATCTTGAGATACTCCTCCATTTCTATTCGTCATAGTTAAGCTTTATCCCCAAAAATAATTCCATTAAATTTATGTGGATTCAAATTTTCATGTTGTGTGTCAAATCTAAAACTACTCAAGTTCTCACATCCTAAGGTAATTCCTCATGCCTATAATCTTGAAGATTTTCTTGGTCATTAGGATTCTATGTAGGTTACTCTTGAGCATTATCTTGTTCATGGCCATGCACTTCCTATTCTAGGGATGCAATTCAATCCCTATTCTATTACATGGTCATGAGGATTTGGTTTAGCTTTGCATCTTTCTTATTGATAAATTAATTTAGATCAACAAGGAATTCAATATTCAAAGTACCCTCACCTTCTAGTCTAGTGTACACCATTTTTCTTCATATTTATTAGGATAATAATTTTATGTTAGTAAGCACATCACATCTTAGATTTTGAGCCTCAAATCTAATACCAAAATGTAACAACCCCACTAGGTTTTACCAAAATATAACAATAATTTTTTAAAATTAATTAAACATATTCATCATATAAATTTCACCACAAAAAACCTAACTAGTGATTTTTAACTAACTATATTAATTTAGTTAACCAATAAAGTTTAAAGCTAATCCGCTTAGCTAAGGATTACCAAGAATAGATATAAAAAACATGAATAATTTTGAAACAATAATAACTATTGTATCTCATCATATATGAAATAGTACATATTCATCCACAATTGATACAACATTATAGGCATTGTTGTATAAGTATAAAGCATAAAGTTTACAATTCTCAACAATAAAAAATAATATATCAAATGATAAAACATGATAAAAAGCTCCTCTGAGCAGAGTCTTCATGACTGAAGGATAATTATGTAATCTCAAGTGTAGTCCCTAGTATAGTACTATAGATATGAGGGAAAGCATCATCTGAGCACTTTTCCATACTAACCATGGACCATATATCCCTCACACTATCTCCCAAACAAGGGGATGACCATACCTTCATAGATGGATATATAATGGCAATATAAGAAACCAGAGTAACAAACTACAACATGTGTGTTGAGGATATATAGTACATAATGTGTACCATAAATAAATCAATTCTACTATGATATCAAACAAATATGAAAATTATCTCAACATATAAAATGATAATGTTTATCAAATATTAATTTGGTCAAAGTTTTCAATAGTAAATGATCTTTAGGATCTTTCAAATGTATACACACCACTCAATTAGATTACACATTAATCTACATTGATGGCAATAAATAAGCCAATGGAATCCATTCACTACCTAATTAAGGTCATGAATGCAAGATTTAGTAAAAATAAATAATAAATTTAAAACTAATAGATTCATTCAAAAATATTTCCTTTTAGCAAATCATAATTATGCTAAGTATATAAATATCACATACATTCATTTACTCTATAAAATGAAGCAAAATGAATCCATTTATCTATTTTATTACATATAATAAAAAAATCCAAAACCAATCTTAAATATACCATCTGAGTATGATTGCATCAAGACTATTAGTTACCTATAATACTATGTAACTAATAATTTTATTTCTACATGAATGAGCATGATATCAAAAGCTCATAAATTATTCATATTTCACATATAACAAATGCCATTCCAAACATATTATTATGTTCTATATTTAAACACATTAATTTTATGATTTCTACATAAAAGTTAAAATATAAACAAGCCTCAATTACACACTATTATGCTCATAAAAATTGTATACATAACACAACTATATGAAAGTGTGTGTGTGTGTGTGTGTGTGTGTGTGTGTGTGTGTGTGTGTGTGCGCACGTACGCACGCATGGGTGCACATGCGCAGATGTGTGTGTGTGGTTTAATTTATAAAACTATTGATTGAAAAAAAAAGTGGGAAAGAAATACACTAGTGTATTTATTTCCCATTTTATTTCTCAAAAAATAGTTATATAAATTAAACCATGTGTGTGTGTGTGTGTGTGTGTGTGTGTGTGTGTGTGTGTGTGTGTGTGTGTGTGTGTGTGTGTGTGTGTGTATTATTTAGATACAAATTTAATACATTACATATACTTCATTTTTGTAGAGTATACTCCTAAGATGACAGCCATTGTCTTTCATCTTAGAGTATATTGTATACACTTAGTATAAATTCAGCTAACAAACAAAGGCCCATAAGCCTTATTTTTAACTAAGTATTTCCCATTGTATTGACAAATAAATCACATGGAATTTTGACTATCAAACATAGGTTCTCATTCATCTAATCAAAACTTATTAAACCAATTATATCAAATCAATTGATTTAAATTTGCCATTTAAATTGAATACAATGAGAAAGTTGAAATACACAATCAAATATATGCAATATCGGTTTCCATTAAAACAACATAGATTTGGCCAAACAAACTATGCATGAAAACCAATTTGAACATGTATGAACAGTCCTTTCATTGATTGTTTAAGACACTTTCTTAATTCAAATAAATCTAAACTATATAATGTTACATAGTCATATTCAAATATAAGCATAGTTCATAATTATAATGAACATAATCATACTAAATTCTACCATGTTTATTAAAATGTTTTCTAGTATATTTACATACTTAAAGCCAAAAGAATGACCTATAATTATTCATTCACATACCCTTACTTGGGTTAATAGATATGACTAAATTGAAAGTTACCAAATACATATATATAGACAAGTATGTATACAACAAAATTTCATAATATAGATAAAAGTTTTAAACTATATTTTACCCTATATGAGTAAATTCATTTGAATCTAGCCAAATAAATCCAATCGAAACCATAACCTCCAATTCACTAGTGTAGGTAACTTCATATTATAAATGTATTACATATAGTTACCCATTTAAGCTTGGAAATTAACAATACACACACACACACATAAATACATAAGTATAGAATTGATTAAATCCATTGATATATATATATATATATATATATATATATATATATATATCAATGGATTTAATCAAGTATATACTTATGTATTTATTCACAATCCCTAAAACACACATTTTTAAACTAATAAAATCCAAATAGGTTTACATAGTTAGACTCACATACATTCCTAGGTTCTAGTCCATGTTGTAAATTTTTAAATGAGTATACAATAAAGTAATTCAAACCAACTAGCTCAAGGGACACCATAAATATCCATCAAAATGATCTTTCATTAATGAACATAGTTATTCAAATTAAGACATAAATTTAAGATAGAGTTTCTTATAAGCCTAATACATCCATGGCCAAAATCTACATCTCTACTCTAGTTCTCTAAGGTTACACTAGGATGGATGTAGGGTTATGTGGAGGTTGAGCCTTCCACAAGGTCTTACATACATCCCTTTAAATTTTCCAAATAATTGAAACAATTGAAAAACTAATAACCAAAATAAATTTAAAAACCTAATCAATAAAAATATCACACACATGAATTAAATTACAAAACATACCTATGAATGCCAAACAAGTCATATATATTCCTTTCTCTTTCCTTCAAACTATCACGTTCTTCCCTTCTATATATCTCCTTTATATGAAGTGTGTCATGTGTATCCCCATAGCCTTATTTATCTTATTTTCATTTAACAAATTGCACTTACTCACCTTCCAATTATCCACCCTCAACAATAGATTAGCTGACATAAAAATATGCATGCCCAGATAGCTGAACCAACTCCACAGTCTACCACCATGAAAACACAACCATATTCATGATTTCCTCCAAAATGATGGTTAAAAGAAATTCAAAGGATTATTACAAAGCCTAATCATCTTGAGTCTTCTATTAAATCCTTAAATAATCATTTTATATTCTTAATAAAATATTTTCCTGACATTATATCCCCATCAACTCAACAAACTGGCCAAATAACCAATAAACCACAAGTCACAAACTTCATGATATGCTATGAAATTATTATTGATTTAGTTGATATTAACCTTCCATGCAAATTTGACTACTCATTTGTCACATACTATGGCAATGTATTCATAGATTATAGTTTATGTTACCATGTCATCACAAACAAACATTACAACAAACTTATTTCTATAAAACATTTAATAATTAAAATCAATATATTCATAATATTACATATATTCTGAATATCACTTTTGGTTAACATTTTTAATCTAATACAAAGATATTTTCAAAACTATTATTTATATATTTTAACATTAGGATATTTCATATAATATAATAATAATATTTAATTATTATTATTTAAATATTAAATATCAAATAAAAATAATGGAATATGTCATAACATCATATCATAAAATTATACATCCATGTCCACTAAAGTAGTAAGGTAAGTACAACATATTAAAATCTAGTAATTTAACCAAATAATTATATCAAACAAGATAATATATGTAATATCACTAAATTAGTGAAAACATATCAAACAAATCCACATGATCATTAATATCAACTAAATCAATAAAAATATAAAAGAACACAACAATCATTTTAAATGAAAAACAAAACATACTATAACTATTTATCAAACAACACAATCATGAAATACAAATGTGGTGTGTGCAAGGGTTTCTATATTAATTTTCTGTCATCCCCCAATGTCTCCATCTAAACCACCCTCTATGATGATTTTCTCCCTTCGTCACACTATGAGGGAAGAATGTATCTTGCATCCACCTCAAAACAATGAATTTAGTTTTTATGCATGTAAATGGATCACATGGTTAGTATAGTGTTGAAAACACTTCTCATTTTAAGATTCAAAGAATATTTTTCTTGATTTTATAGTTTTGATCTTCTTAATATTTGTGGTGGAGTAGAGGCCAAACTATTTGACTGTTTCACAAAATGATTATATAAGTGGTTCTTGGAAGCAACTGTGATCCTAAAGTTTTGTGAAAGATGAAAGTTGTTCTTGCTAATTCTAATGAATGATGATCAACACCTAAATTCTAAAAACATAATCTAACATGAATATTTACAATGAGAAATTAAACTATAGTGATTTGATCAAAAAATGATAAATTAAGTAGGTTAGGGTAGAAAAAAGGATGATTCTAATCTTTAGTCTAGACATCTTGACAAAGCTTGAATTTCATCAAAGGTGTGCATCTAAAAACCAACATATGAAATGAAATTACCTAAAGTATATATCCTATCATATACCAGTTAAATGTCTAAAGATATTTCAGACATACAAATTCGAAATTAGATTCACTTTAAATATTTACTTCCACAACAAAATTGCATTAGCACATCTTAAAGAGAGCCAAGGATATTGAAATGAATCTAACCTTTAGTCAACCTAGTGTAATCTCAAATTAACAACTTTGCATTAACATATGAACATCTTGAATTCATAAAATTAATTCAAATCTAAACATCAAACCATAGACTTGAATAATCAACCATGATAACAAATAACCAAAAAAATATGAGACAATCTTTATATGATTCTTTTGCTTGTTTTAATTACTCCAAAATTTACACAAATTTTTTTTTCTAAAAACTTCCTCCTCTTTACAATTACAATATCCCCTTTTATAGGTAACCTATGAGGTATGTTAGTTATCCATTTTCAAATAAGAATTAGACAATTTTCAAGGATGTGTGTCCTTTTACAAATATTCTAGAACTAATAAGACTTTACAAATATAACTAAGATATAAGTCATATGTGCTACAAGTTGCATATGATTCTACAAAATGGTATATTATTTATTAAATTATGTACATGTTTTTATACAAAATAATATTCTATGTCAATTTATTTAAATTTGAGGTGCCCTTGTATCTATATCCATTTGATTTTATGACAAAATATTCAATGCTTTGTCATATTATTCATCAATCAATTTGAGATTGATGATTAGATCCATGAAAATCTCTTCTATTTTTCCTTACAAATCTTTGAAGACTTCAGTTTTTATGTCTAAGGTTTATTTAATACTCCTAGCATTGTCAACCTTCTCATTTTTTGACAAGATCATGTCTAAGATACATTTATTATCATCCCTTATAGTTCTCTTACTTTTATTCTTGACCTCTTGGATGAACTATGTAGCTCTATGTTAGAGCTCTTCATCGCTTACCAAACCTATATGACTAAGGATTGTTGGATCCTTGATCAAACTTCCTAATATATGTACCATTATTCCCTATAACTATTTGAGATCATTTCAAAGTCCTTCAATGCCTTTTGACCACTTATTCATATCTATAAATTTATCCATCAAGACTATCATAGCCATATTCAAGTGTGATAGGCTAACTATTTTAAGCTTAGGAATTTGGCCTTCCATTAGTATCTTGACCAATACCTTTATTTTATTGTCTAAATATTTGCATTGATTGACTTGGTTTATATCCATGGAATGTTTCTTGTTCACCATGTCTAGTTTAGACATTATTATATTTAAATAACTAAATGTTTCATATATAGTTGGTTCAAAATTATTGACAATATCCACTAGGACTGATAAAATGGATTGTTCTTCCAAATTCTTTTTCTCTTTTTTTAACCCTTTGATTTCATCTTATAACCTCTCTATTTTGGATTATACAAGGTATAAAACATCTTCTTCAAATATAGGGTCCTCCCCTAGTCTCTATTATGTCCTCTAGATTAAATGAACCAAAAGTTCCACCTTTTGATGTAAAATCTCTGAGTCTTCTTCCATGAAAACTATCTTAATGACTCTTTGTAATCCTATAGTAGATGGATCATATCCTACCCCAAGTAAATACTAGCCCATTTACTTACTTGGTAGCTCTATTTGTATGCTAAATTATTGACTTGGAGTAGTCAATCTCTTTGCTTCTTGATATTTAACTATTATGGTCCAAGGTTTTAATTCTTATTACATATGAGTGTCTATAATATTTACTATGATACATGAATGATAAGTAGTAGGAATCCTTTCTAACCTTGGTTTATATATCAACCATTTAGGTATAGCTGGTCCATAATTTGGATTATCTTCATTGAAAAAATTAATGTTCTCCAAAGTGGGAGTTATGGTTATTTTGGATTTCTTTACTTTTGAGACAATTACAATCTCAACATTCCTCTAAGGAGTATCAATAATAACTAGGTCCAAATAATTTAATTTTCCCTTATCCTACTTGGATTCCTTAGCATTCTCTTCTTCTTCATCTTCATCTAATTTGTATGTCATGGAAAATATTCTAAGTGCATCTTCAATAGATTCATGGTGATCTAAATAGATCTTATGAATCTCCTATTAAGTCAAATATTAGTCTATTATTCTATATGATTTAGAAGACAATGAAATTGAATAAAATTCACTTGGTCTCCTTTCTTCAATACTATGTTCTCATGGTACATCTGATGGTGGAAACCTAAAAGAACCAACATCTATTAGATGATATTACATTGGACCTAATTTCCATCTATATTCCATCTTTTGGTCTCTCTGTAATATGGATTTAGGCTTGATATTATGTTCTTTCATTCTTCTAGTGACCTCATAGTAGATGGATACCTTGGTGTATACAAAGTCAAATGCACTAGGCTCATGCTCATAAGGCACAACAAGAATACCTTTGATCCTCAAATTTTCCTTTACTCTACAACAAGAATAACAATGTCTACTATCATTTATTTTTAGGTTGAAGGAAACCCTATGCTTTGAAGTAGCTTCAATGTGATCCCATTGTCTAAAAATGGTCTTCCAAATTGTCATGGGAAAACCATTCGAAGTCCCTTTTTCTAAGTCTCAAAAATTTTATCTATTCCATTGAAGATTTAGTATACAACCTCTTATTTTGCTAATTTATCTAGTACATGGATTGACAATTTGAGGGTGTCACTTTGGGTTCCTTTTTTTCTAATTACAATACAATCAATATATATCCAAATGTCTCCCATTGCCTCAATGAATTTTTTGATTAGAGGACTTATTCTCATCATGGGGATACCATAAATGGCTTGGCTCAATGTAGGATATACATCTTCACAAATAAATTAGATATGTTCTCTATATTTATAAATCTACAATTTGGAGTAGTACTGAGACATAGTTTGGGTACCATTAGGAGACCATTATCTCTAGTTAGGGATTTTGGTGGTGGCACATAGGCTAGTATATTTGACATCATGTAGAATTGAATTCTCTTTTTTGATTTAATCCCATAGATCTATCTACTCAAGGAAATGTTAGTGATGTCACCTAAAGGGGGAACTACCATTTCTTCTATGATGAAATAGATAACAAGCACCCCTATTGGTTCAACATGTGTTGTATGTGTAAATCCATATAGCTTGTTTAACATGGTAATGACTATTCTAACCCTAGGTCTAAATTGGCTAATAGGGATTTTATTTTCAAGATCAACAATGATCTTCTTACCAATCTCTAACTATTTTACTAGGATATCCATCATGGAATGTTTTTGGGACCATGTATTAATGGAATCTAGGTCTATTTGGGGCCTAGGAAATTTATAGTAAGACTCAAAAGAAATAGAATATACATACATACATATACACATATAATTTTCATTAGATTAGGTTCATGAATCAACATACACTTATCAATTTTAGTATCTTTGAAAATAAGTCTTAGAACATTGATACATTGTGGTACCTCTAATTTAGTAGTAACATAATGGAGTCTAGTCATTTGAATTGCCACTATGTCATCATAGAGTTTCTTCATTAGAATGAACTTATCTTCTTTGGTGAAAATTCCCTGGTTCTCAATTATCTAGAACAAACTCAAACAATTATTATCTCTAGTGTTTAATGAGTAAGCTATGAACTCTATATCATTGAAAAATCAGCCTTCTACATCTAATGATAGGTATAATTCAAATACTTTCCTTGAAGTAGCTCCATATGTTACTGTTATTATTATCCTGATTGAATTATGAAATTGAGAATGATAATTCAAATATTTTGGCTATCTAGTTGAACTCCTTGATTAATTTTTATCACCAAAATTTATATTCTAGCTTGAATTACTGAATGTAGGAATAACTTAGGGATTTTTGTACATTTTAGGGCTTTTCAAAGGTTTAAATAGATATTTAATGGTGGAAATAGAGTATTAAATATTTAATTTGGTGACTTAGATCATATTTAGATCTTGTATTTATATGTTCACATGATTGGGTCTACCAAATATTTCAATCTGATGTGTTTGCCTATGTGGCATCCCTTTGTCATGTTACTTATTTAATTTTAAAATGTGACCATTATCACCTTAGACACATGTCATCATCTTGTGCCTCCTAGATTTTTGATTAAATTTTATTTTTTGATCTCCTTAAGAGTCTCCTAGCCTTGAATTTCAACATGCTGATTGATATTTGATCTGGGATTCTAAGATTGTACTATTTGGTAGCTCCACATTCAATTTATGTACCCTACTAATAGTCACCATCTAGTTAACAATTCTTCATCACATGGCACCCTCACATTCCATCTAGGCTCTTTGACACCTTGACTCACTTCACACCATTGATCTCCATCTACTAGGTTTAATATGTATCATTGATCTTTGATCTATATGATCAAAAATGCACATTGTTGATCAACTAAGCATACAATCAAATTTGATCCAGTGATCTATAGCATATTCACTTGTTTAAACATGGATAGTTGATCCACATATAATTCACCATGAGTGTGACACTTGTCACCATCACATTCAATCTTAGGATACTTTTACATTTTGACTTTGAGCTCATCGTTAGATCTTCATTTGCATGATTCAATGTGCACCATCAATCTTCGCTATTGAATTTTTGACCCCATCCTTCAATGTGGATCATTGATCAAGATTTATATTTAGTAACATGCATCATAGATATTTGATCCAAGAAACTTTGACTTCTTATCTTAGGGAGATCATATACATGTCATTGATCTTAGATTTGATCTTCTAAGATTTGACCACTTGGCAACCATGTGTTTAATTTGTATATGTGAATAATAAAATCAATGAATAATCACTCTACATATATAAAGACTTAGGGTAATTTTAAACTAAGTTTTTAATGAATTAATAAACTCAATTAAAACTTAGGTTAAAATTAATCTAAGACTCAAATGTAATAAAATGACCCATGGAAAATATGAATCTATTTTAATAAAAACTTTGGCTAGAGTAATTTAGACTAAATTTTTAAACATTCTTTAAACTTAGATTCAACTAATCAATTAGGACCAAAAGTTAAAATAATGTTTCAAATGTGAACATATTAATTAAATTAATAGGGGTAAATTAACACTAAATCTTTAACCCATGAACACTTGTCCATTTTAATGAAGATCCATGGATCCTGCAAGATAGAAAAGCAACATTAAATAAATTTTATGTGCTAACATGCTAATGAAATCTAAAGAA
Source organism: Torreya grandis (assembly GCA_037957365.1). Classification (NCBI taxonomy): domain Eukaryota; kingdom Viridiplantae; phylum Streptophyta; class Pinopsida; order Cupressales; family Taxaceae; genus Torreya; species Torreya grandis. The sequence continues at coordinate 751,196 of JARHVA010004891.1, forward strand.
AAACATGATGTTCAATAATGCACTTTCATCAAGTTAGATTCCTAATTTATAACACAATTTAAAAAATTTAAACAAGGGTCCTCATGTTTTATAAATGGGGGTATGATGGCCTTAATAGGTAATTAGCCTAAAACATTATCATATCCATAAAATAATGTCCCATAAACATTATCACAATATATAGAAAATAAAATTAATGCTAACTCATAGAAAAAAATCATGTAAATTAAGAAACACAGACTATCCCATAATCAACATATGTAATTAAGCTTAGTCAAATATTAGTTAGTCAAACAAGTTATTTAGTTTAGAGATAAATTGGGATGTGATAATTTTTAAGATGTTTTTCATAAAGAATTGTTTAGTTTACCTCCTAGGAGACAATTTGATTTCTTAATTGACATCATTATATGGTTTGAACCATAGTCTAAATCCCCCTACGTAATGATGACAACTGACTTAGTGGAGTTGAAGTCTTAATTTTAAGAGTTGTTGTCTAAAGTGTTATTTCGACCAAATGTGTCACCATGGGGTGCACCAATTATGTTTATTAATAAGGATGGAACCCATAACATATGTATTGATTACAAGAGGTGTAATAAGTAAATGATAAAAAATAAATATCATTTACCTCATATTGATGATCTTTTTTATTAAATGCATGAACCATAAGTTTTCTCAAAGATTGATCTACATGTATGATACCAAAGCAAATGCCTATTTTTTAATTAGGGAATAATTTAACTCAACTTTTTTGAAGTTATTAATCTTAAATGAAATAGGATGATTACATTTATTAATTTTCTAAGTTAATACAACTGTTATAGTATGTTTAGAAGGGAAAAAAAAGATAAAAATCTTTTGTAAAGTTAGGACTTATCAGTACAGGTGCCTGCCCTATTGCTTCCTTGATATCCTTAAAGGCTTTCTTAATTTATTCATTCCATTCAAAATTTTTATCCTTATTTATCATGTCATTGAGTGTTTTCACAATCTCTACATAATTAGAAAGGAATTTTCTTATAAAATTGATCTTCCCAAATAAATAATTTAGATCTTTTCTACTATTTAGGGGTTGTATTATAGATATAACATTGAATATATCTAGATCTATAGAAATCCCATTATTAATTATCACATGTCCTATCAATTTCCCTTTAATTACATAAAATATACTTTTATTAGGGTTATGGGAAAATCCATACCTTTGATAACATTCAAATACCTATTGTAAATGTATTATATGATCTTCCCTATTCTTAGAAAATAGAGTCAAATCATCGATATATATGATGATACATTTACCTATGAGATCTTTAAATCCATGGTCCATATCTCTTTGAAAAGTATTTCCTACATTTATGAGTCCAAAAGTCATCATCTTATAAGAAAAATTTTCCCATTTTATAGTGAATGTAGTCTTTATTCTATATTCCTTGTTAACATGTACCTGATTGTAACCTAAAAAACCATCCAAGAAAAACATCATGGAAGAACCACTAAAAATTTGAATCACTTTGTCAAGGGATGGTAAAGCATAATTATCTTTATCAAAATATTTGTTCAAGTTCATAAAAACTATGCATAATATAATCTATACATTTTATTTTTAACTAGTACTAGATTAGCTACCTAGGTAGAATGTCTAATTGGAAAAACTATTTTTGCATCTAATAATTTCTTGATATCTTTATAAATCAATGGCTCCAAAATAGTAATAACTGGTCTTTGCTTATATCTAAATGGTTTACAATATTATTTCTAGGGAATGGTATGGGTGATAACTTGAGGATCAAAGATATTCAAGTATTCATAAGACTGTGTAATAACATCTTTGTATCTAGTCAATAAATCTCTAGCCTTTATACACTCTTCATTTGTGCATGTTGTACCAAATTTTACGAGCTGAGGTTATCCTTGAGTTCCTATGTCAACTACATTATAATCTTTACCATTTACCTTAGGAAATTTAGCAATTTTAGCTAGTTTATCTTGGTCAAATAGTTTATCCAAGGTAATCATGGCTTTAGGAATCTTGTTATCATTCATTTGTATTATCTTATCATCAATTCTATTATCATCAAGAGAGTTCTCATTGACCTCATAAATAATATGTGACTCAAAAACTCCTATGTTTTTCATGATTTTAATGATTTTTTGGTCATCACTAAACACTTGTAGATGATTAACATTGTCAAGTACATAGGGACATGGGACCAATTGAATGTTAAGCCTTTAGAATTTTTGATTTGGTACTAAGTTAGCTACAGCTAAAGCTAGCTCATCAATAGATTAGTTTCCTTCTCTAGGGATTGAAATAATATTGAAAGCATCAAAATACTCAATCAAGTCCCATAGTCTAAACTTGTATTTATTTAGATAAGATAATTTGAAATGATATTTGATTTTGACACAATTGAATACTAGTTCAAAATCACCATATACTAGTAGTTCTTTAAATTTATGTTTAATAGCAAATTATAATTATAATATTAATTCTTAATACTCTACCATATTATTGGTGCAAGGAAATTGAACTTTTTAAGAAGCATTATATTATTTCCTAATAGGATTGATTAAAAATATTCCTACTCCAAACCCAAATTTGCATCTAGCACCATTAACATGTAATTTCCAAAGTCAAGGCATAACATGAGAGTCCTTATAATTACATACCTAAGGAGTGTTAAGTGTGTAAACCCTTAAATTAGAATTGACCAAATTGACCCTTTCATTGGATATATTATATTTAGTGATCATATATTTCATATTTGGTTCTCTTTTATTCTAAATTTGATTAAGAACTCCACTCCATAGTATCCACATGTGAGAGAAATTAGTTGACATGTATCCATTAAAAGCTTTGGTCCAATATCTACTAAGCAACATCCCATAAACATCTATAATGTCTACCACTTGAATATCAATAAATTACTACACTCTTGGTTATGAATCAGGTTGCATATGCACATTCAACAATATACAAATCACTTTAACTCTAGATTTGCGTAATTGAGTCATTACTCTATTATACTTAATAGGAGTTAAACAAAGATTTTCACAAATGCCTTTTGGCAATATATTGGTAAGGGAACCTGAATCTAACAAATATTTACACAAGCTTTTACTAAAAATTAAAATTGTTAGTAAAAAAGGTGGAACCTTTATTTTATTCTTATACATCTGTACATTTACATTTGCAAGTTTCTATGATTTACTATATTTTTTAGTCAAATATTCTATAAACAATTCTCTCTATTCAAATATCTGAGTTAATTAATATAATGTGATATCAACTTTGATTTTATTCATATCCTCTATTATGTTATACCCAGTCCTAGTAGAAGAACTAGATTAATCAATATTATTTCTAGTGTTAATTCCCTTTTGAGGTTATGGATTGTTATATGTTTATAAGATCAAGAGGAATATCAATGTTGTTTGGTAGATTAGAATGTGTCACTGGTTGATTCTATACTTTTTTCCTCAATGGATAAGTCTTTTTCATATACTATTTAAAAGTATGAATCTCCTCTAGAGTATCTTCAGGTTTATTCTCATCTTGAAATGGAAAATCAAAGGTTTTCACCGTAAGAGTTATTTTGAAAGATTTAGATGCCTATAAAGATATATATGTCACTACAAAATTATATTTGTTAGGCAAAACTTTAAATATATCCAATTCATCTTGAAATACTTCAAAAGTATTACAAAATTCTACATAGTCTAACTCAACATGTTTTGTAGTGTTATGAACCCTACAATAATTAGTTAAATCTACATCATAAATGTTTATTTTAGGTATGTTATTATTTATAGATGACTCATTATTATTATTTTGTTGTTATTATGAAACATATTTGTAGTTTTATTAAACTTTTGATAATAATAGTTTATGTTGGAACTTTCCCTAGTGTTACCTACTTGTCTTTGTAACTAAAGAAAATCAGTGCTCAATTTTTTTACCATTTTCAATATGGAGTCATTTTCATTATTAGGTTCCTCTAAATTGTGGACTTGATTAATACTAATAGGTATTGGTACCATAACTCATTTATCTTAAAGATGGGATATACTTTTAAATTTATTTAATAATATTAGGATTTGACTAGGATGAATATGACACAAAGGAAACTAATTTAAAACTAGAGTTTAATTCAAAGAAGGCATGTTTTTATTAGAATTTGGGATGACATTCAACATAGGAAAATTAGGATTGATATTAGGAATATCATATTCTAATTGGCCATGTGGTTGCATTTGATCACTAATTTTTATAGCTTTAGCATAGGCTAAGGCTAATGTATTTATGACTCCAACAACTCTTTTCAAAAATATAGAGGCCATTAGATATAAACCATCCTTATAAATCTCTAAAGCTAAATCTTCATTAGGATTATAGGGAGCTATAGTTATAATAAACATCGTTTGAAATCTAACATTAAAATATATAGCGGTTTCATTTTAATCTCTCTTCATAGTAGTGAATTATTGATATAGAACATAGGGACTGATGACCTTTCCAAACTAATCAATGAAATGATTATTGAAATCATTCTAGCTGATGATGTAGTTTTTAAGAAGATTAAGAAACCAATCATGTGTTGCATCTCTATAGGTAAAAATAAACAATTTTTAAGAAACATCTTCATGAACAACATTTAACAATCTTAAATCAACCTTAAAATACTTGATGTGTTATTCAGTAGTAACAACACTTGTAAGACTAAATGAAGGAAAATATTTCTTAGGATTTCTTAGTAAGTCATGTACCTAACCAAGAACATTGATAGAATATCTAGCTAACCAAGCCATAACTTGATGAGGATTGAATACAAATAAAAATAGGTGAAGTAGGTTGAGATATAGAAACTCTACACTTACCTTTATCCGCTCTTCCTTTTCTATGAATATCCAAGGAAATAAGAGGTAGCCCTTTCTCAAACCTTGACCTATTTCTTATTAATGGTAGTCATATCTTGTAAAATTCAATTTCACCTTCCCTATAGTGCCAATTCAAATCACCTATTCATTCGTGTAAATGCATCATAGTCTTTTTATAGTGTTGAAAACACTTATCATTTCAATATTCAAAGAATCTTTTGCAGGAGTTACTAGTTGTGATCTCCATAAAATCTAAGGTGGAGTTATGGCTAAGCTATTTGACTATTTCACAAAATGATTATATGAGTGGTTATTGGGATCAACCGTGGTCCTAAAGGTTTGTGAAATATGAAAGTTATTCTTACTAAGTCTAATGAATGATGATCGAAACCTAAAGTCTAAAAACATAATCTAGTATGAATATTTACAATGAGAAATTAAACTATAGTGATTTGATTAAAAAAAAGAAAATAAATAAGATAGGGAAGAAAAAAAGATGAGTATGATCTTTAGTCTAGACATCTTGACAAAGCTTGAATTTCATCAAAGGTGTGCATTTAAAAACTAACATAACATGAAATTACCAAATCTTTTATGCCAAAATATTCATGGATGTTTCAAATTATTCATCAATCAATTTTAGATTGATGATCAGCTCCATGAAAAGCTCCTCTATTTGTCCTACCAAATCTTTAAGGAATTCATTTTTTCTATCCAAGGATTATTCAATGCTCCTAGGATCTCTAACCTTATCATTTTTTGACAAGATCATGTCTAAGTTATGGTTATTTTCAGCCCTTATAGTTCCCCTAGTTTATTATTGATCTCTTGGATGAATTGTGTAGCTCTATGTTCAAATTATTTATCACCTATCAAGCCTATAGGATTAAGGATGGTTAAATCCTTGAAAAAATTTCATAATATCTATACCATTCTTCCCTTTAGATATTCAAATTAATTTAAAAGTCCTTCCATGATTTTTGACCACTTATTCATATCTTTGACTTTCTCCATCAATACTATCATAACCAGATTCAAGTGTGATAGGATGAATATTTTAAGCTCAAAAATCTAGCCTTCCATCAATATCTTGACCAATGCTTTGATTTAATTTTTTAAATCTTGCCATTGATTGACTTAGTTTATATCCATGGAATGCTTATCATTCACCATGTCTAGTTTAGACCCTATTATCTTCAAATAACATATTTTTTCATATATAGTTTCTTCAAAATTATTGACAATATCCATTGGTCCTGATAGAATGGATTGCTATTCTAGATTCTTCTTCTATTGATTTAACCCTTTGATTACAACTTGTAACCTTTTTGCCTAGGATTTGTCAGTTTTAAAAAATCTTATTTAAATATAATGTCTTCCCCTAGTTTTTATTATCTATTCTAGGTTAAATGAACCAAAGGATCCACTTTTTTATGTATAATCTACTAGCCTCCTTCCATGACAATTATATCAATGACTCTATGTAAGCCTATGGTAGATAGATCATATCTTACCCCAACTGAAGATTGGCCCATTTATTTTCTTGACACATCCATTTTTATGTTAACTGATTGACTTAGAGTAGCCACTCTCTTTGATTCTTCATCTTGTAATTCTATGATAAATCTTTAGTTCCTATTACATGGAATGTTTGTAGTCTTTACTATGGTTAATGAATGATAATTAGTAGGAATCCTTTCTAACCCTGTTTCATATATGAAAAAATTAGGTATACCTAGTCCATAGATTAGATTATCTTTATTGAACAAATTGATGTTCTCCAAAGGGGGAGTGATGGTTATTTTAGATTTATTTGATTTTGAGACAATTGCAGTCTCATCCTTCCTCTTAGGAGGATCAAAAATCACTAGGTCCAAAGACTTTTATTTCCCTTAGCTTACTTGGATTCCTTAAACTTCTCTTATTTTGTATCCAAATCAGATTCATATCTTATGGAAAGCATTCTGAGTGCATCTTCAACAGATTCATGGGGATCTAAAGCTATCATATGAATCTCCTCTTGAGGCAAATCTTTTTGTATTATTCTAGAGGATTTAGGAGATGATGAAATTGAAGAAAATTCACTTGGTCTCCTCTCTTCAATCCTATTTTTTTGATGGTACATCTATTGGTGGAAGCATAAAATAACCAACATCCACTAGATGATATTGCCTTGAATCTAACTACTTATTATCTTTCATCTATTGGTCTCTTTGTAATCTGGATTCACACTTGATATTATGTTTTTAAAATCTTCTTGTGACCTCATAGTAGTTGGTTGCCTTGGTTTATATAATGTCAAATGTACTAGTATCATGCTCATAAGGCACAACTAGAATACCTTTGATCATTAAATGTTCCTTTAATCTACCATAGGGATCCCATTATCTATGGTCATCTACATATAAATTTTTATCCTATGCTTTAAAGCATATTCAATGTGATCCCATTGTCTGAAAATGGACTTCCCAATTATCATGGGAAAACCATGTATAATTCCCTTTCTCTTAGTCTTACAAATTTCATCTATTCCATTAAAGAGTTAGTATGAAACCTCTTATTCTACTAATTTATTTGGTACATGGACTGGTAATTTGAGGGGTGAACTTAAGGTTCCTTATATTCTAATGGTAGTAAAATTAGGATATATCCATGTGTATCCCATTACCTCAATGGATTTCTTGATTAAACTAATTATTCTCATTGTGGGGATACCATTAATGGCTTGGCTTAATGCAAGATATACATAGTCACAAATGAACTAGATATGGTCTCTATATTTATAAATGTGTAATTTAGAGTAGTATTGAGACAAAGTTTGGGTACCATTAAGAGACAATTTCTTTGGTTAGATATTTTGATGGTGGCACATAGGGAATATAACAAATATGACATCATTTATAATTCAATTATCTTCTTTCTCTTAATATTATAGATCTACCTACTCAAGGAGATGATAGTGATTTCACATAAAGGGGGAACTACCATTTACTCAATGATTAAATAGATAATAGACACCCATATTGGTTCAACATCTATTATATGTGCAAATCCATATAGATTATTTAACATGGTCATGACCATTCTAACCTAAGGTCTAAATTGGCTCACATGGATTTTCTTTATAGGATTAACAATGACCTTATTCCTAGTCTCTAACCATTTTTCTAGGATATCAATCATGGAATTTTTTTGGGACCATGTATTAATGGAAGATAGGTCTATTTGGGTCCTAGGAAATTTATAGTTGTAATTTTCCTTAGACTAGGTTCATGAATAAACATACCGTTATCAATTTTAGTATATTTTGAAATAGGACCCATGACATCAATATAATGTAGTAACTCTCATTTAGCATCATCATAATAAAGTTTAGTCATTTGAATTAGCATTATGTCATCATAGAGTATCTTCACTAAAAGCAGTTTCTCTTATTCTTTAGTCAAAATCCCCTAGTTCTCAATTATCCAAAACAAACTTGAACAATTTTTATCTCTAGTGTTTAATAAGGAAACTATGAACTCTATATCCTTTAAAACTTGGCCTTGTACATCTGATGATAGGTATAGTTTAACTAGTTTATTTGAATTAGCTTCATATGTTTCCATTGTTATGATATTGATCAAATTATTCACTTGAGAAGGATAACTCAAATCTTGTGGCTATCTGGTTGAAATCATTAAACAATTTTGATCACCAAATTATATATTCTAACTCAAATTAGTGAATGTATGAATAATTTAGGGCTTTTCATACATTCTAGGTCATTTTGGAGGTTTAAAAAGATCATTAATGGTAGAAATAAATTTTGAAATATGTGCTTTGGTGACTTATATCACATTTGATTCTTGTATTTATACATTTTCATGCTTGATCTACTAAATATTTTGATCTAACATATTTACCTATGTGGATTTCATTTATCACACTTCTTATTTAATTTTATAATGTGACGACTATCATCTTGGACACATGTCATCATCACATGCCTCCTAGAGATTTGATTAAATTCACTCCATCAATCTCATTAGGAGTCTCATAGCCTTGACTTTTAACCCAGTTGTTGATCTTTGATCTAGGCTTCCAAGATCATGCCACTTGGTAGCTCCATGTTGAATCATGTACCCTACTAACAATCACCATTTGGTTAATGATTTTGTACCATGTGGCAACCTCGTATTCAATCTAAGATCTTTAACTCCTTGATTCACTTTGCACCAATGATCTCCATCTACTAGGTTAAACATGTATCATTGATCTTTGATCCGTATGAACAAATGTGTGTCATTGATTTTCTAAGCATATGATCAAATGTGGGTCATTGATCTATATCCTTTTCACTTGATCTAATGTAGATCATTGATTTGCATCTGATTAATCATGAGTGTGACACTTGGTACCATCATGTTTGATCTTAGAATACTTTGACATTTTGACTTCAATATCATAATTAGATCTTCATTTAAATGATTAAATACATACAATCAATCTTTACTCTTGAAATTTTAACCCAAACATTAACACATATCATTTATTGATATTTTTACATAGGAACACCCACTATCAATCTTTCATCTAGGAAACTTTGACTTCTTATCTTAGGGAGATCATCCATGTGTCATTGATCTTGGATCAGATCATTTAAGATTTCACCACTTGGAAGCCATGCATTTAATTTATATCTATGAATAATAAAATCATTTAATAAGTACTCAGGATATATAAAGACATAGGTTAATTTTGGACTAATGTTTTAATGAATTAATAAACTCAATTAAAAATTAAGTTAAAATTTAAGCTAAGACTAAAATGTAATAAAATGACCCATGGAAAATATGAATCTATTTTAATAAAAACATATGCTAAATTAATTTAAACTAATGTTCTAAATATTTTTTAAATTTAGATTCAACTTATTTATTAAGACCAAAGGTTAACATAATGTTTTAAATTTGATCATATTAATTAACTGACTAAGGGTCAAATTTACACTAAATCTTAAACCCATGAACACTTGTTCATTCTAATGGATATCCATGGATGTTGAAAGATGAAAACACATGAGCCAAATGTTAGTAACATCAGATAAAATCAAATAAATCTTATGTGCTAACATGCCAATGAAAGATAAAGAAAAACACGATGTTCAATAATGCACTCTGATCAAGTTAAATGCCCAATTTATAGCATAATTTTCAAAATTCGAACAAGGGTCCTCATTTTTTAGAAATGGGAGTATGTTGACCTTAACAATTAGTTAGCCTAAAACATAATTATATCTATAAAATAATGATATATAAACATTATCACAATGTATAGAATATAAAATTAATGCTAACTCATAGAAAAAATCATGTAAATTAAGCAACACAAACTGTCCCATAATCAACATATGTCATTAAGCTTAATCAAATATTAGTTAATCAACTTATTAATAATAATAATCCATAGATCAAATAGGTTATTCATCTTAGAGATAAACTAGGATGTAAATATTTTAAGATGTTTTTCCTAAATAACTATTAGGTTTACCTCCTAAGAGAGAATTTGATTTCTTAATTAACATCATTTCAAGGTTTGAAATGCATTCCATATTCCCTTATAGGATGATGACAACTGAGTTAGTGGATTTGAAGGCTCAATTTCAAGAGTTATTGTCTAAAGGGTTATTTTGACCAAGAGTGTCACCATGGGGTGCACCAGTTGTGTTTGTTAAGAACAAGGATGAAACCCTTCACCTATGTATTGATTACAAGATTTTGAATAAGGAAACAATAAAAAATAAGTATCCTTTGCTTCAAAATTAATGATTTTTTTAAGAAAATGCATGGAGCATAAGTTTTCTTCAAGATTGATCTACATGTAGGAAACCCTCAGTTAAGGATTTATAAGGAAAACATTTCAAAAATATCCTTCAGAACTTGATAGGGAATTATGAGTTCATGATTCTTCCTTTTAGGCTAAAAAATGTACCTGAAACATTTATGAATCTTATGAGGAGTTTGTTCATATATTACCTAGATCATTTTGTGTTAGTATTTTTAGACAATAACCTCATCTATCCTCATTATGAAGAGGAACATCTAAAGAATTTGAAGTTAGTTATGTAACACATGTGCAAGCATAAGAATTTTTTAAAGCTGTCAAATTGTGTCTTATTTAATAAAAATGTTACAATATCTTGGGCACATTATATATATATATATATATATATGTATGTATGTATGTATGTATGTATGTGTGTGTGTGTATATATATACATATATATGCATACATATATATATATATATGCATACATATATATATATACATATATATATATACATACATATATATATACATATATATATATGTGTGTGTATATATATATATATATATATATATACATATATATATATATATACATATATATACATATATATATATATATACATATATATATATATATATATATATATATATATATATATATATATATATATCCTTGAAAGATTAAAGCCATTATGGAATGGCTAACACCTAAAAATATACATGAAGTTAGGAGCTTTATGGGTTTAGAAGGATATTAAAGGAAGTTCATTATGAAATTTTCTACTATAGAAAATCCTATTATTTATATTCAAAGTAAAAATTATAAGTTTGTGTGGTTAGTGAAGTGCAAAGAAGAATTTTAAGAGATGAAAAGAAGACTCAACTCAATAACAGTGTTAAGAGTTAATGATCCAAATGGATAATTTTTGGTAATAAATAGTGCTTCAGGAGATGAACTTGGAGTGTTTATCATGAAAGAGTATTTACTTATAGTTTGTGTCCAAAAAATTGAAATTATACGAGGTAAATTATGCCCTGCATTATCTCGAATTGGCTATAATTATTCATGCCTTACAGGTTTGGAGACATTATCTATTGGGGAAACCATTTGATCTCAAGACTAATAACTTGGGACTCAATTATATATTCACTCAAACAAACATTAATGCACACTAGAGATGATGATTAGAGATCTTTTCATATTATGAATTTGAAATTAAATACATAAAAGGCAAGAAAATAGGGTTGTATATGCCCTTAGTCAACAAAGGTATATAAAAACTTTAGCTACTATTAAGAGTACCTTTAATGATCAAGTGGTGAAATTATATCTAAGAAATGAATATTATGAACAAGGAAATCTAGCATTATCTCAAAATGATTAGGATCCTAAGTATGAGGGATTTAAGTTTAAAGATGATGGTTTGTTAAGGTATAAAGGACATATTTGTGTACTAGATAAGTAAAATTTAAGGAGTGTAGTACTTAAGTACAAATATAATTTACCTTATTCAAGCCATCCAGGTGTGACTAAGCTCTCACTAGATCTAAGGTCATTATATTTATGGAAAGGAATAATTTAATATGTAGATGAATTTATTTATCTATGTTTAAGATGTTAGTGAGTTAAAGTTGAGCATGCACATCTTGTTGGGTTGTTATACCTACATACCATACTAGAATGGATGTGTCAAGTCATTAGTATGGACTTTTTCCAAGTGTTTTCAATGTATCAAAATTAAACATTGTGATTTTAGTGGTTGTTGATAAAATCACCATGTTAGATAACTTAATTCTTTGTAACACTTATGATGATGCACCTATGCTTATGAAAAGATCCATAAAATAAGTGTATAGGTTTCAATAGGTTTCTAAAAAAAATTATTTTGGATGGGAACCCTGAAATGACTTCTATATTGTGTTTGACTCTTAATTAAGCTTTGGGTACTCAATTGAACTTTAATACAACATGCCATCTAGAAAAAAATGGATAAACAAAGGGTTTATCAAGTGTTATAATATCTTTAAAGAATTTACTATATGAATCAATAATATAGGTGGGAATAATACCTTCCAATGGTTGAGTTTTCCTACAACAACTTATACCAATCAACACTAGAAATGGATCCATTTGAGGCATTATATGGAAGAAGGTGTAGAACATAAACTAGTTGGGATAGGTTGGAAGATAGGGTAGTCTTTGGTTTGAATATGATTATTTAAATAAAATATCAAGCTAAGTTAATAAAGTAAAGGTTGGTTAAAGCCAATTATAGGTAGAAGAGCTATGTTGATGTCAAAAAAATAACAAGATAGTTTTCACTTGGAAACAAATTATTTTTGTGGGTTAAACCACATAAAAGCTGGCTCAAATTAGCTAAATTATTGTTAGAGGTATAGTCACTGAGAGGGGGGATGAATCAATGATCCTAGATAATCCAACTTTAATTTCAATCCTTTTAATTTATTAAATAATTATCACAAGAATTCATGAAGCATACACATCATTCATAGCAAAGAATAAGAGAAACAATGAAAGATCAAGCACATAACATATGACATATGTGGGAAACCCTCTTAGGGGAAAAATCCCACTCGAAACTATAATTAGACTATTCTCATATATTAACAAGAAGCAATTTAAACTATTAGTAACTAATCAAGAAACTACCATCCCTTATTTAGTGAGACTACAATCCCAAAAGGTGTAATAACACTTATCTAGTTGAACAACCAGAGTAACTAGACTTTTATCAAGATTCACCTTGCAAGGATGATACAACCCCCTAGATGTTGGGAAACCATAAAAAAAAACCTATGAATGCAACATCTCTTTAACATTGATTTCTTGCCAATTTGATGGAGATAAAATGTATATCATCTCTCTTCAATTTTGCACACTCAAAACATCCAAAACATCCTTTTGGATCACCCTAGACCTCTTCACTCATCCTCAACCCACAAGAGAAATATTATGAAATTATAAACATGACCCATATGTCATAAAAATATTCCTCAATATTATCTTCTCATCAAAAAATCTAATGGGCACTCTCCCTTTCCTTCACTACATAACTCTCACATACACACACCTCTTGCAAGTCTTGAAACCATCACATTTGGTTTCACTATTTATAGAGCATTTGATGATTATCACCATATTGGTAAGAAAATATGCATTAATTAACCCTTAATTCATATATCAAATTTATAAATTACTCAATACCATCCACATAGGTTGGCCATAGTAATCATGGCTCACCCTTAGGCATCTACACCTTTCAATTAGGCCCTTGTAGCCTTTATAGGTCACATGGAGACATATTGAACCATTTAGTAATTCATCAAAAAAAATAATGCATAACCAATTTAAAATGTATATTTCCTATCTACATTACCCCTTAGACATACTCAAATGACCATAGTCATCTCTACTCACATCTGCACATGCTTAATAAACTCAAACAATGACTATATACATAGGAATACCATGAAGGAACACATAATCAACTTCCTAAGGATTGCTCGTACTCAAGATATATTTATCACACATAAAAAATTAATATAATTTATATTAATAGAGTATACAACACTCTCAAATAAATAATACATAATATAACATCAAAATAACATCAACACAAGCTCGATTATCCTTAGGTCACTTAAAGTCCATGGTCAAACACATAATCAAATTTTGACCTTCATAAATTTGAATATACACACACTTTAAAACCTTAAAAAAATATTTCTAGGTCTACCTTGGATTCCTCTAAAAATTAAATTTTTACACCATGAGCAAATTCTACCTGTATCAAAAGATATGACCCAAAAACTAGACATTGGTCCTTCCTTTATTAAATTCAAATATTTGAATTCAAATAGTCATAGTTAAACCTCAAACACTATGCTATCTTGTCATGTCCATGATTATTATATTAATCATGTAACTTAGATATTATTGGAAGAATATTATTCTTTAATGATGTTAAACTTTGAACAAGTTGACCACATTGACTTCACTCGCACCATCGATCTCAATCACACGATTAAATACAAACCATTAGATCATTATCCTTTACCTTTGCTCAATGTTAAACCTAAAAAATTATGAACTCATCTAAATAAATATGTACTATTGATATGTATTTTTATGAACACATACTCACTATTATATCTTTATTTAGTTGTGATCTTTATCTCTTGTAAAATTGATTGTGGGAACCATTGCAATCTGCCTAGAAGGCTAACTTTGGACCTTCATAACTTTTGTTGTGCTTAGATGCATAATCTAAAACTTGGACCATATGATATTCTCACATAATATAATCCAAAAATATATAAATATTATCCTATAAACTTTTCATGTGGAATATATAATTCCATTAATATGCTCACCCATATTTTTCTTCCATAGAGGGAACTATGGCTAGAATTGACTGGAAGGCCAACTTTGCATATGCATAACTTTTGATGTGTTTCATCACATGACCTAAAAATTATAAAATATAAAATAGGAGTAAAAATTAACAAAACCATATTATCAAATAATTATAAAACTACCACACATATGAAATATGACTACATCAAAATGCCTACTCATCTTTTCTTACCACATGCAAATTTACCGAAGTATGTGAAGATACTGTCAAACTGCTTGGGAGCCCAACTTTGATTTTGAATATATTATTTATTTATTTATTTCATGATATTAGATTTATAACATAATATATTATCTCATATTTTAATTCATCCATATATCAATCTTCTCCTAAAAATTTCATACGTGTGAGATATGGCGTTACCAAATTGCTTACTTGATTCTGTTTGGACATAGAAAACACTATTAAAATGCTGGGGAGTCAAAATTTTCACACAAATATATTTGGTTTTTATTCATCTCATGACTTGATAATTTTAACATAGAAACTTGGGAATAATTTATCATAACCATATGACCAACTCCCCTTGACTCATCCACATGTGGCAATGGTGATGTCAATAAATTGCCTACTCAGACTTTCTTCCACTAGACCCAAAATATATAGACAAAAAAAATGATCAAATCAATGAAATACAGTCATGAAAATAAGCACTCAAATCATATAAAACCTTTTATATGACCCCTTTCACATGTTTAATACTTAAAACTCATCCCTAATCATCTCTAAACAGTCAAACTCTGAAGATCAACCAAGGCTACTTTAATCATACTGGAATAAGCATATTACACACTTTGTCATTGTCATTTAGGATATAATGTCACTTAATCAACTCACTAGGACACCTCCATGAAATCAAAAGTATATTATTTAAAAATGTACAATAATCTCCCCCTTTGTCATTGATGTCAACACCCATTAAACAACTCACCTTCCTTATCACTCTTTAAGCACTCTTAAAATAAGAACTTTCTCCCCGTTTGACAAAATGACAAAGTGGGAACTAGATAATATTTAGGACATAAAAATAACACCAAAAGGATATGACCACCTTATAAATATGATAAAAACTCCCCCTTACTTTGAGCCTACCTCTTCTTGCCTTGATAACTTCTTTTTTCTACATGCCAACAATCTTCTTCAACCAAACACTACAACCAATGAATAAAGAGCACATAAAACACTAAAATTTAATGTACCTCACCATAAAACATCTTATAAATACTCCCCATAATATCTCTAACCCATTTCACCTATTGAGCATCATTAGATCTCCATATAACATAAAGAATCACCACATAGGCTTACTGGCCTCTTCTCTCAAGCCACCTTAGGGACCACAAACAAAAACCTTATGCCACTCACAAAAAATATACATGAGGTAAATCAACCTCATAAATATACTTTAAAAACCCATTCATTTCTCTTTTGGATAAACTAAGCAAAAACATCACATCTTCATTACTAAGGATGTTTAGACTCTGTATAGCCCTACCTAGAACTTGTATAACCCACAACTTTCAGTAGATGCACCTTCATGACTTTAAAATTCATATCTAGATCACTCTCATATGCCCCCTCAATTACACCAGTTTTAATTACCTAGATTATCCTTTGCAACATACTTCCTTCACAAAGCTACTAGCTAATTAGGCCTCCATCTTGATAAAAACATGAAATCCACAAAACTTTAGATCTATATTAAGGTTGATTTGATAAACCATTTGGCCCATTAAATATATTAATAATACTCAAATCTCAATTCATAATTCAAACCACTTTTCTAGCATAGCTCAAAACCTTAAAACCTCAAAACAAACAAGGTCAATAAACCTCCTTTTAGTTAATGCCCTCCTCTAAAACTTCTTGCACACTTGGATACAACCATCAAAAAATTCTAGAACCAAATTTTGGCCTCCATACCTCTAGGAAACTTGACTTCCTATAACCCATTTTTAGACCTGCTTGCCCTTAAGCCAAAACTGAGAAAATCAAGAGCACTCAAAAAATTTCAACTGGCACAAATATGATCATCAAGACACAAAACTACCTAGAACACATCACAAAGAAGTGTCAATACCATTATAAGCATCAAACTCTTCTTAAAATTGAATAAATCTCATTAGGCTACCTAGAAACACCCGTTCTAACCCTACAGGCCCTGCATACATAGTAACACTTGATTCTCCATAGAAAAGAGCCCGTTAAGAATAATAGATAGAGACACCCTACTTCACAATGTCTTAGAACAATATGAAACTAAGATTTGAACACAAATCCTCATATTAATTATCCTCCTTATTCATCTGATACTTATAGTTCTTATTCTTCTTCTTAGGCTTAAGAGAAGCAACATGATCAATCACTATAACATTCTCCTTCTCTTCTAAGATTGAATTGACAATACTTGGAAACAAAAAAGATTCATGGCATACATTTTCATCTAAATAATCTTCCTTTAAATTTATAACCTCATCACTAAGCATAGAAAACTAATGTTATTTCAATGAAACTTTATCTACAATACTATGATGTTTACTTGGATCCATACTCACCTCAAAACTAGCCTCAACTAGTACCTTTGCCCTCTCCTTGAGCTCAATTTCTTTATCCACAACATGAGCATAAAATTAGAGTGTTGGGCATTATTTAACTTATATATCATTCTCTACCATAGAAAATAGATTACCTATAATAGTAGACCCATCATGACTCATACTTACAACCTTTGGTTTTCATGAATTAACTTTCCTTCTTATTTACACTCTAGGGCTTGATTGAACTCATTTTGACTTAATGACCTTTGCTTGTAGATCCTATAAATGTGGCCAATCTTCTCATCGTTGTAGTAAAAAATACTCCTTGATGGATACCTAGTTTGTATTACCTTATTTGGATAGAAAATTTCAATGTGTCTTATGTCATGACAAAAAAAAACCTCCTATTTTTGAAGAGGACTCACCTTGTCTAACCTTAAGTGGACAATGATTTATAAAGTGTCCCACATGGAGATAGTTGAAGGACTTAAATTTGTACACATATTTTGATTGATGAACCCCATCATAATTTCATTCATACTCATTTCTAATAAGTATCTTTCATTCTCTAGATCTATGCCCAAATTGATTACATGTGTAACAGTAACCATTAAAACTTACATACCTCATGGTATTTGGTTGTCTAATGTGATTTCTCTTCATTTTTATAGCATCTTCATTCCTTATCTAATGATTTGTATTCAAAGTATGATTTTCCTTATTCAAATTAGTCTTCATCTTGTCTTGAGTTACATTTTTTTATTCTTCATATCTAAGACCAGTTCTATCATTATCATTCTTTTGACCACTCAGAATATTATCTAGATCACTTGAGCTCTTTTTAAATATCATAAATTAATTCACCTTACTATATGTATTATCTAACTTAGACTTAAATTAATAATTTTCAATTACATACCTTAAACATTCATCTTCTTTGGCTTTCAATCTTGTAGACAAAATTTTTAATTGACAACTAAGATGCTTGACCATGTATTCATGTTATTTGGTATCTTCATTCGTTATTTCTTCATACACATGGAATTTCTCTTCATATACCATGATTTGAGACTTAATCTTCTTGTTCATCTTCTTCTCAATCTTTAGTTCTTCATGTGCATTCATCAATTCAATCTCACAACCCACCTCATCTCTATCAATATTTGAATCACTATAAGTAGAATCCTTTTGATATGATTAAATTCCTTCCTCAAATATGAATAGGGATTCATATTGAATAGAACCATCATATTCATGATCATACTCTGAGTCACTATCTTCACTCTCATCGATGAGCTGCAATCTTCTTTGGTGTAGAGACTCTTGATGTTATAATTTTTGAATCCTTTCTTCATGTATATCTTATTGTATTCATCTTGGCCTTCACCATGCTCTTCATCATCATTATTATCATTATTATGAGGGAACTTATGATCTAAATGTCCTATCTCTCCATAATTGAAGCATTTGAAGGGTATTTTACCCTTATACTTTCCTAGACCTATTTTTAATTTCCTTGTAAACAAAGCAACTAATTCATCCTCATCAATATTAAAAATATCATCTTCCTTGGGTTTATTATCTTGGAAATTATTCTTAAACATCATCTCTATCTTAAATGTTTCTTATTTATTTGATGATATATCATCATTTATTCTCATCCCTTAGGTAGTAAGGATGCCATGTAATTCATCCATTTTCAACATAGTAAGATCATGACTTTATTGTATAGCATACACTTTTGAATCAAAATTGATAGAAAGAAGATCTTAATACCTTTTGAACTATAGTAGTTTCTTTAAGGTTTTCTCAAAGACCTTTGATGATGTTTCTTTAAGGTTTTCTTCCTTCATCTTAAGACTCTCAAATTATCTTCAATGAGTCTACAACTTTGTCAGCTTAACTTTTTAGTCTCCTTCATAAATAGTCTTCAATTTATCCCACATTTCCTTATCATATCTATAATTTATTACCTTGGTGTATTAAATCTTTCAAAGCCCATAAGTGTTATAATTCATCCCTTTATAATTATTCTCAAATAAATTATTATATGCAACAGTAGATGAAGGAATGGTAGGTGTAAAATAGCCATCTGTATAGATTTCCAAATGTCAAACCCTAGGGATATAATATATGTCTTCATCCTTGCATTCTAAAAAGAATAATTAGATCCATAAAACATTGGTGTTTTCTTAGTAGATAAAACTCCTTGATTACTACCCATATTGTACCTTAGATCACCTTCAAGCTATCAATCCTTTACCAAAGGACTTATTCTAATCTAATTATTAGAGGTACAATCATTGAGAGGGAGTGAATTAGTGAGCCTAGATAATCCAAATTCAATTTCAATCATTTTAATCTCTTAAATAATTATCACAATCATTCATGAAGCATACACATCATTCATAGCAAGGAACAAGAGAAACAATGCAAGATCAAACACATAACACATGACATATGTGGGAACTGCTCTTGGGGGTAAAAACCTATTAGAACCTACAAATTTACTACTATCTTATAATAATATGAAATAAATTTAGACCAGTAGAAACTGATCAAGGAAATACCATCCCTTATTTAGTGAGACAACAATCCCACAAGGTACAACAACACCTGTCTAGTTAAGTAACCACAACAATTTGACTTTTAGCAAGATTCACTTTGAAAGGAGGCTAAAAAACCCTAGATGCTAAGTAAAAATAAAAACACCTATGAACACAACATATCTTGAACATTGATTTCCTACCAATCTGATGGAGATACAAAGTATATCAACTCTCTTCAACTCTGCACACTCAAAGCATAAAAACATCCTTTTGGGTCACCCTAAACATATTCACTCATCCTCAACCTATAGTAGCACTTTTATAACATCAAAAACATGACACATAGGTCATAAACATAGTCTTAAATATGATTTGATCATGAACATAGCTACTAGGCATTCTCCCTCTCTTTCACTCCACAACTCTCACATACACACACCTTTTGCAAGTCTTTAAACCATCACATTTGGTTTCATTATTTATAGAGCGTTCATGATCATCACTATCTTGGTCAACTAATAAGAATGACTTAAACCATTAGGGTATATATAAAATCAATACATAACTCAATACCATCCACATATATTGTCCATAACACCCATGGATCACCCTTATGTAGCTACATCTTTCAATTAGGTCCCTGTAGCCCTTATATGTCTCATGGAGACCTTTTCACCCATTTAGCACTTCATTGAGTAAAAAAAATAAAACAAGACAAATTTAAATTTTATATGTCCACTCTATATAACCAATTAAACATAAATCAAATGATTTTACTCATATCTACTCACCTCTATTTATGCTTTATCAACTCAAACAATTACCTTGTACGTAGGAACACCATGAATGAACACATAGTCAAATTATTAAGCATTTTTCATACTCAAAATATATTAATCACATAAAAAATATCCAAAAAATTTATCCTAATTTAGTCTAAAATACTCTCCAATAGATAATACATCATGAAACATCCAAACAACATCAACAAAAGCTCAATTATCCTTCTCAAGTCACTTACAGTCCATGGTCACACACATAGTCAACTTTGGATCTTGATAACTTTGACTATACACATTTTCAAA
>JARHVA010004891.1:777500-932500 GCA_037957365.1 Torreya grandis
TTAAAACTTTGGCTAAAGTAATTTTTATGGTTTGAATATTTTAATTTCACTTGTTTGATTTAGTTTGCATGAATTCATGATATCATGTTAGAATGTATTTTTTTTATGGTATGTTGCATGTGATAGTTATCTTATGGCACATAGGTTTCTAGTTGACTTTATTTCATTTTTGCATAATCACTATTTACCAATCTATGAAGGGAGGGCCATTCCTTTATTGGGATAATATGTGGGGAATCATGGTCTGTGGTTGGTGTGAAAATAACTTAGATGGTAATTTCCCTCCCCTTTTAGTAATCAATTGATAAAATCTTACTTAAGTTCATTTTTGGACATTAATGAGTACACTGAGACTTGTATGTTATGTGGAACTTTACATTATTTTAATCAAATAATTCATATGTGTATTGTTATATAGATGCACTATTTTATGTAGATTGTAACATTAAATTAGCTGGATGTAACTTAATTGTACTTATTGAATTACTTGATTAGTAGTGGATGAATTATTATCTTGGATAATTATTTTAATTTATATGTTGTAATGATGAAAGCAAAATCAGCATGTATGACATTGATCGCTAAATAAATGAATCACACATAAACCTTATGTTTATTATTTTAGTTATCATAAATGATGAATTTAGTTAGATATCACTAATACTATATTAATTTTGTAGTCAAGGTTAATTTTTTTAAACCTAACTCTAGTTAAACTTGAGGGGTTGCAACATTAGATACCTCTCTAGTTCGATCTATAATATTCTAAATAAGGTTTTGTAATAGTTACTCTAAATAGAATGAATATTTAGCTATGAATTTAGAGTTTATAATATTGTTTATTACCTAGACTTCCCTTTTATGTTTACATGTGTGCGTAATAGATAATAGCTATAAACATTGATATCAAGATACTTATCTACAAAAGAGACCAGTATGAAATTAATCCCCTATGAAATCATAGAGCCTTATTTTATAACCTACCTTTCCTTGTTTTGGATTTTTTTATATCTACCCACTTTAGCATAGATGGCATCAATCCATCTCAACTAGGTTTTAAATTTCTTCTAGGTTTCATTCTCCTATTCACACCTAGTTAAATAACCTACTTGCTCAGCTTGTTATTCCACCACCTAGTTATTCTATCCATACATAAAACTCATGACCTAGAGTGGATTTTATCTCCATTTATATCCAAAAATGTTATAGCTTACCTAGTTAAAATTCTAAGGTGTATTAAAATTGTATCAACATAAAGAAAAAGTTGACACTATAAGGAGGGCCATAACCACTATGTGTGTTTCCCCAGACAAGCTTATCCCCTACATTTGAGTTTCATTAGAGATACCCAAGAGATTAACTAAGTCCAAATCCCAAACCAATATTTTGGTTTCACCTTTTTTGATCCATTAAAGGCCTAGATATGCACCAATTTTTTCCACCATACCCAAAGTTAGGACACCTTTCCCATTGAGAAACCTCTAGCTTGCTAATCATATTATGCCTCATTTTTGGTGAGTTGGATATCCAATTGTATCCTTAGGAGATGTGTGTGATTTAACAAGGAATACATATAAGTATCTACCTTATTTATCCCCTTTAGGAGAAAGAAAAAAATAGGAACATATCAAGTCTTTTAAAACTACTTTAAGATTGATGAATGTTACTGATGAAGATGTTGCATGGATGATTTTCCCATTCACATTGTAGGATGTTGGTTATGATTGATTATTCAATTTTAAAGATAATTTTATTACTTCATGCATCTCATGTTATATTAATTTCCTTTCCCTACTTAGACAAGTTACTAGTCTAAGTGTGGGGTATAAGCTTTTCACTAGTATAAAGAGGGAGATAAATGAGTCAATCCAAGATTTTAATGCAAGGTTTTAGAATATGTACACTTGGTTAAGTGCTGAATATAAACCACCAAAAATAATAGCACATGAAATGTACAATAATGCCTTAGATCCAATTACTATAGTATTTCTATGAAGAGTTGTTATAGTTAAAACTCTATCACTAGCCTATGAAGAAGCAATCAACATTAATAGTGTTGACAAAAATTTGACTTTTGGTCAAATTTGGATGCCCCTAGGAAAAAGTTTTGATTTTAAACATTTTATGGGGTCTTAATATGTTTCCATGGGAGGTATAATTGTTACATGATGCCATTTAAGGTCACATTAGTTTTGGTTTTAGTTGTATTAGTTTATTTTTCCTTTTGGGGGTCATTTTAAGAGTCATTAATGCATATGGCACATTTCTCAAGGTACCTAAATATAATATTTTAATGTAAAATGTAAAAGAAGTAAATTGAGATGTTAGGTATGTTACTTATGTCAGAATGTTGTAGTTTCCCTAACTGAAGTTATAGAAATTAGTTGAAAAAAAAGAAAAATGGCACTTATATGGATTATTGGGAAGTGTGCCAAGTGAGAATTATCTTTGAGGGCCTCTTAATTATTATAAAACTCACATACATTCTTGATTTGACCTGGAATATTAGTTTGAATTCCAAAACCATTATACACATGGTTTGCTTTTCTTAGTAGACTGGAGTGACCCTTAGGTTTTTGCTCAGTACAAAAAGCATAAGTAGTTTTAGACAAAATGATTTTGGTAGGTTTTTTTAGACTCCAATAAATTTATTTTAATATAATTAGCTTAAAAAATTGTCAATTGTGATTTATGAATAATTACTAACAATTTGATTGTGCAGAGTTGATACCTATTTGGTGTACCCTTTAGGTTTTGGCTTTATTTGAGCATATCCATACAAACCAGTTACTTTTGGTGGCTCTAGATGATTTTTTATTCATCCTAAGATGATATCCATTATTTTTTTCATTATTCATAAACTTTGGATGACCAAAATTGGTCTATCATGCAAGGTGGTGTCACCATGTGTTTTGATTTTCTGAGTCTATCTCTTTTCTAGGTGAATTTTCTAGCTAGAAAATAGTGTCCCATAAGTTATTTTGTCATATAAATACTTATTTAATTGTTTTTATCTCACCATAGAACTCCTTTGGTAACTTAAAAGCTTGTTCTTCTTCATTTTCCAATGTCATGCTTTGTTTCAGTTGGGATGCTTTCATAGGCTTGTTCACCCTATATATGAAGTAGTAATGTAGGTGTTTTATATTTATAAAGACTTTGGAGGTTGATTTATAATCCCTTTACATTATAAAATAAGTTTAATATTGACAATATTCTCATGTCCCATACCAAGGCACATTTGGTACCCATGTCTGTTGTATTCAATGTATATGCAGGTGATTTCCACATTGGGAGGTTTGTGTTGAAGCTAGTTTTAGGTGATAATTTATGGAGAACATGTTTTGAAGGTTTATAAATTATTTTTAATGATTTTAGAATCATTTACTTGAAATATTCTTGTCGATTCCATATCCTACCTATGTAGAACATGCTAATGCACACCTATAGGTGGCTGAGCAAGATACCCAAAATGACCTATATGGAGGAATGGTGGTAATTTGACATTTTGGGAGACCTTGGTATGATAAGGATGTTTTTAAAATGCATATGATGGTATCAATATGATAGGGTGAGGTATAAAATCATGTTGAGAGGATGAATATTGTGTTTAGGACTGTCTACCCTAAAAGTACCAAATAAAGAACCCTTTGATTTTTGTAAACATCGTATGACATAATAGCAAGAGATCTTGATGCCTTTTTTGGGTTTAGGCTTGTTTTCACTAGTATCGACAAGGATTTCACAAGGTTTTAAGATAAAATTAAAATTAGAGAGGGGTATTTTAGAGGTTTAAATTTTCCCAAAAACCACTAAATCTTAACAGTCAAATCTATAGGTTTTGGTCTAGAAGGGGTTTCTTTTCAATGAATACGGCATGGTTTAACTAAGAATAATGTTTGAAGGTTTTAAATGATTCAAGTTAACCTTATGTGAGATAATAAACCATAAAATGGAGATAAAATATTTGTTTTAATTCACACATTCACCTTCTATTTGTATAATAGGCCTGAGACATCAACCTACAATCAACAATAAATGAACATTTGAAGGGTTGTTTATTTCATGAACTTTAAGAATATTTTGAGAATTTTTGAACTTTGGAAATAAAATTAGAGGTTTAAATTTCAAGTATTGATTGGATAATCACCTTCAAATGTCCCTCACTCAATCATGAACACCTAAAACCTTGACAAAATACTGAGACAGATAGTAAACTTACCTTGACACATATTTAGTGTTTTGAGACTTTGTAGGTGAATACTAGTTCATGTATGAGGTATTGTCACCTAAAAAGATCCAAAATAGACTCAATTTTAGTTTATAATCATAAATATTAGACTTAAATGGAAATAATACACCTATAATAAGTGAAATAAGGGTTTTAGTCTTAGTCAGGCAGGGGTCAGACCACTTGACGAAGGAGCAGTGACTAAGCATGGACTATGATGGTTTTTAGACATAAAAAATGGATTAAAAGTTGTTAAATCAGTTTTTAACCTTAAATATTAACTCAATAAGGTTCTATCCACCATAATTACCTTAGCCAAACCTATGAGTAACCTAAAACCAAGTTAATAATGGATGGTAATGGGTAATTTAAAGTTTTGAAGGTGTTGGTATTGCTCAAGAATCAAGGGAATGAGCTCAATTTGAACATGATAAGAGAAAAATGAGAGTCTATGGAGGTATAAAAACATATTTATATTTTTTCAAAGAGGTGACAAACACCTACAGGCAAGACTATTATAGTCAAGTAAGGGTTTTAGATTTGAAGGAACAAGATGGAGCATAGACTATCTAAGAGGTGAAAATCAAGTTTAATTGGTCATTATATGATTAAATATGACTAAATGGATGTCATATAATACATAATATCATCCCAAGATGGCCAATCATCTTTCTCACTTGGCAAATGGCACACAACCCATACAAACAAGTTAGTAAACCCTCAGTTCAAGGGGTACGCTAAGAAATCTACTAAAGTCGAAGGTTTGGTATGGTTAAAAAGATAAATGAGAAAAAATTAAAGGTTTATATAATTTATAAACATAATATGATCATATTATGAGCTTGTAAGGATCATCTATAAGGAGATTTTGGCAAAAGTGTAGGAAAATCAGGCTTTTTAGCCCCTATTTTTGATAGATTGAGTTGGTTAGGTACCTAAATGAGGTAAACTCAATATGACATTATAAAACTCTATAAACTCTCATTTTTTCATAAATAATAGGTATACATCTCTCTATTTTGTCTAGGAGATCAGCCACTCAAGAAATTCAGAACTTTGGTTTACCAAGCAAAGGATGCCAAAATGAGTAAATGACCTAGGATGAGGCATTGAGATATTAAATGAAAATTGGGTGATTCTCATGGAATTTTTAATAATTATTAAAAACACTCACATAAGCTCCAATCCCTTAGAATGACCTTCTTGTGCATGTATACAGTCCAATTTGGCATGGTTCCACTAGGCCAAGTTGTCAAAAGAGAGTAAAAGTGATGAAAGGAATGTTCGAGAGGTTGTGCTATGGTTTTTAATAATTAATTAATTGTTATAATATAAACTGAACCATTATAAGCATGTTAGATTAGATCAAGTGGCTCAGACTAGCAAGGAGTAAGTTAAACTCACTGGGCTTCTAAGAGACCTAAAACCATGTTGAGGTCTATCTTCATTTATAACCTTGGGAATGATATTTGTTTTTATTTAAAAATGATTATTTTATGTAAATAGAAATTTTTGAACTCTTTTATTGTAGATAAACCTATAAGAGAATAATTTCTAGCCTTGACACAGTCCAAGAATGCAAAATGAGAGGAAAATATGCTTAATGGGTGTTTTCAAATGCTCATATATTTCGTAAGGATATACATGGGAAATATAAGGATTTATGGGAGTTATTAGGGTAATTTTAAATAAATATTTTATAATTTGGAGGTAGGTTAAACATCTAAGTTTTATGAATAAAGCTTAACACCTAAAACTGCTTAAAACAATACTAAAACCCTATTTATGACTTGATGCAACAAATGAGATTATAGAGCCATTATAATTTCATATTTTGTAAAGGAAAACTATTTTATAATGGAGAGGAATAACTTAGGCTCTCAAACATACATGGATATTCACATAATTATATGAACAATAGGAAAAATGTGGGTTTTCTCACCATTTTTATGTTTGATAGGGTTTATGATGTTTCAAAAGGTGAAATCAACTTTGATGGGAAGATACGGACCTATTATAACTACATATGGTAATTTTATCCTATGTAAAAGTTTCTAAGTGTCCAAACTAAACCTCTAATTTTAGCCAGTCATAATTGATATGGTGCACACAAGGGTGAAAAGTGTGAAAACCTCAATTAGATGTCTTTTCAAGGGGAATTTGATATGTCTAAGGACATGGATAAGATTTCCAAGTGTCATTCACTCTGTCTCATGGATTTTCATGGAAAATTTAAACTTTATTGTGGCCAAGTGTGAGGGGTGACTGAGACATGGAGTTTTAAGTTGGAAAATAATGATTGCTTCATTATAGAAGTTTCCAAATGAGTAGGATAAAAATAATGCATGGAATTACATGCTTAAAGTCCTTCCATCTCATATAAATCATTGAAACTATACCTAGTTATTGGTAGGATGTTCAAATAGGTGCAAATTATGAAGGTAATTTTATGTTCATAAACAGGGAGTTTTATGCCATTTTTCATAATTTTTAGGGATTATATGGATAATTGGACCTCCTAACATTAGATGTCTCATCTCATATATATTATTCATGCCTTTTTAACTAATTTTATCAATTTTACATATGTCCAAGTGACCTGTTGACTTCCTTTTCTTTGTTTCTCTTTCAAAAGATATAAATATGCATTCTTTCCACTCTTTTGAGTAGCCTCCATCGGTTAATGGGGAAACTCTTACCAAATTTTTACTTAAGAGACTCTTAAAGAAATAGATAAGTGATTTTTCCACTCACATGTATTATTTATTAGTTATTTTAATCTTATTGGTCTTCTCTAGTGATAAATCTTCTTTTGTAGCATGTTACTCTTGATTGTCTACCAATTTATAGAAAGGGTGTTGTTACAGGTCTTTGTTAGTATTCCTTCCTAAGTTTATAGGTGTCTTATAATTTTTTTATGATTTTATCCCTTCATGGAATCATCCATTACCCTCATAAGTATCAAATACCTTCTTGAATCTAACATATGAAACATTGATGTGACAATGCATCCTAAATTGTGAGTTTTGTGTGAGAGAGGATTTGGTTGTCTTTAAGTAGTAGATATTTAGTCAAGTGGGAGGATATTAAACATTGGTGCATCACCTTTTTTGGTTTTCTTATTTTTTATCCTAATCATTTTTTAGTCACAATTTGATAGGGAAAGAAAATCTTTAAAGAGTGCATCAAGGCAACTAGACCTTCTAGAGATTCATCTCTCAACACTGTCACCCACAACAAGAGGGATGTCTCCATTGTGTCAATTGGATGAGGAGAGATAGAAATATCCTTAGGGGTGAAAATATAAGTGTCAACAAATAGGTAGGTAAATATGTAGATATGAGGCACTCCTAGCCTCAATGTTCGTTTCCCAACTTTGAATCTAATGCCTCATGTGAATTAGAATGTTCTAGAATTCAGCCAAAATAAATTGTATGCACTTCCTTTTATGATTCATCAAATAAAAATTATGGATTATTGATCAAATTTTCATAAATTAATATTCATTAGTATATTTAAATATTAATCCCATCTAATACCATAGTTTCTAAAGGTGTGGAATCTATTAATGTAGAATTATATTCTATATAGAGGATGGCTCAAAAACTAAACAATGATTTCTTGAAGATGTAGAGAATGATAATAAATGCTATTGCCTAAATAATAATAATAATTTTATATTTAAAATATATAATAGGAATTTTAACTAGCTTTCAAATAATGCATAACAATAATCCAATAGGTCTCTAGAGATCATCATAGTGGAGATAGCTATACTCAATTAGTGTAGGGTTCATAACACATCACAACATGGTGAGATTGACTATGTTGAGTTTTGTGTAGCATTTGAAATCTTCGAAAGGTAGATGGTGAGGTAATATTTAATGAATAATCCACTAGAGTTTCCCCTTGATACTAGTTCATCAAACATAGCTATGGTATCTAAAACTCATGAGTTTTCTTTCCCAAGCAAATATGATAATGTGCTAGACAATAACTCAAATGAGATAAACACTTTCCATCAACTCTAGAGAAGAAATTATAATTTTAGGAAAAAATAGCCCCTCACTATGTTTACTCCTCTAAATAATGTGAGAAATCCCCCAAATCTAAAGGTTGATATCAATCTTCCACCCCCAGAAGGGAATGACCAGCCTATGAATAAGGAAGAATAGAGCTAAAGAGGATACAACATCATTAAGGACATGAAAAATATAAAGGTGAAAATCATTCTTCATCAATTGTCTTAGATTAAATAATAGAAGGAGATCATATGGAAGTATATTAAGAGGAATTATGTGTAAAATAAACCAAATACACTCATACCAAAGTTATATACAAAGTAAATCTAGAATATCCTTTTTTTTGTTAACTATCAGTACATTTGGTAACAATATACATAATTATTTAGTTGATTTTAGAGCTTTAACCACTATAATTCCAACTTATATTTTAAAAATATAGGACTAACACTAAGCCCATATAAGAGGATGGTTTCATAATTGGAAAAAATAGTAGTATCTATGGTTAAAGAGCTAAATGATGTATGCATTCATGTTACATCTAGGTTGTATGTGTAGATGATTATAGACATAATCATGGTAGATATATTAGAGGGGTATGGAATATAACTAAATATATATTGTTGAAAGATGATAAAAAATACATAACAACAAAATTCTATCACATTTGGCTACTGTGGAGAGGTATTCTAAATCAAATTCAAATTTATTGAGAACCAAGAATTAAAATCACATCTCAGAAGACAATGCTAAAAATGAATAAGTAAGTTATAAATATATTAATCTTGGGATTTATACCTTCACAATTAATAATGAGGGGTAAAGGCCAAAAATCCAAGGACCTTCTCAATTATGGACTCTCTATTTTGATGGTGTAAATTCCAAGAAGCAATTAGGCATCAATGTTTAACTGACTAACCCATTAGGTAAGAATTACCTAATAGTTTATAGGTTGTAATTTCCTTATGCTAAACATAAATTAGAGTATGAATAATTGATTCTAAGATTGAGATTCACTCTCAAAAATAATGTCAAGGAATTACTTATATATGGATATTTAGAACTAGGAATTAATCAGGTTATAAAAAATATAAATGAAAATTGTCATATCGTAAGAGATAAAAAAAACTAGGCCTAGGATTTGATTGAGTAATTTAAAGCATTCAACATGGTAGTTGTTCTTAGGGAACATAACTAGGTTATTAGCTCATTGCTTGATTCAACTACCAACTTCTCACCATTATAGGAGTCCAAGGTACAATTTTTTTCTATTGAACTTGTGCTTTTCCTTTTATTTCTTGAAAATATAGATAATTTCCATGTGTTTGGTGATGATCAATAGATTATCTAATTCCTTACTAATTCAGGGAAATTTAAATCTCAAATCATTGATGATAAATAAATAAATTATCTATGACAGGAGGAACTAGGAGAAGGAGTTATTAATCTCAAATAAAATCATCTTCTTCTAGGGATAGTTTCTTTGGAGAGATCATTCAATATGGATCTCAAATCTCAATAGTTAGGGAAACCCAAAGTCAATAAATCCAAATTCAACCAAGAGAACTTGGGGGATGAGAGTGATCCATGCTATGTCAATGTTGGTATTAGTTTCACCCTAAAATAAAGACAAAGGGTGAAATAATTACACATAAAATATGGAGATGTGATTACATGGTGTTGATGATCAACTACCCCTATTTCCAAAATGGGGACCCTCTCTTTATTTTAAAAAATGCCTAAGATGTTAAACATGTAATGCCATTTGACTGCATGAAGGAGTGGTTTAGTTTACCAATGCTTTGCGTTTCTCAAATTTTGGTTAATTATTCATTTTGAAATAATAATTGACACTTATAAATATTTATATTATTGCAAGTATTTATCAAGTTTAATTCAAAGATGAATTATTAACCATGAGTGATTTAATAATATGTAGACATGATTTCACCAAAGAATCATGAATAAAACATTTAATCCATATGAACATAATCAAACTCACTATATTTCATTAAAATAACACTATATTATATTTTAATCATTTGGCTATGAATTTATACATTTAAACTAGTTTAAATTTGTTTAAGATGACCTTTGATGTCTTCAAAAATCTAACCTGACTTCTCACTTGACCTCACAAGATGCCAAATTTAAATTAGAAATTTATGATACCTCATGGGACATGAAATTTTAAATTATGTATAAAATATAGGTGTACATATCATTCAGCTTCATGATTCCTTGGAGATTCATTACACCCATGTAAGAAACTTGGAGTAAATCTATGGATTTCACAAGCGACGTGGAGTCATCTAAAGAGCTCATGAGGAAGCTAGTCATTAGAATTAAATTCCAAATCCTACATCTGAATATATTGGTATCCATAAGTAATTCCACTCAATCCAAGCCAACACGTATCCCCCACAAATCCCACTACAATATATAATCCTAAAAGAAGCCATCACATGTCTCAAGCATGCCCAACTATACCCAAGTAATCTCCCAAAGTAATGAGTGTTCCCTTTAGGTTCATCTGAGATCAATGCTTGTACACACTACACTACATCCATATAAATATTGTGAGAGCTCACCAGGTAGACATATAAGATCAACTAAACCATTAGATTAAGGCTTGATGGTAAACAATTGTCTAAAGCTCCTTTCAAGAATGAAACCTTGTAGAAGAATGAACAAAATCTCATGAGAGTGACATGTGTCCCCTTTCGGCTTGTATAATGATCCCACAAAGATACATATCAATATTAGTGATATCACCTCTAAGAGAGACATGTGTCTCCACCTTAGCCACACAATTAACACCAAGTTGTTATAGTTGTCTAAAATCCTTTTGAAGGAGAGACATGGTAAATAAAATCCCTAATTACCCATAAAGTTGATACATAGCATCCCCATGACCAATAAAAATGAAAAGGCACCACCTAAGAGATCACCATGAATTGAAATATACCACATGGTAGGATACAAATGATTCATCACACTAAGATTCATTTATAGATCCCATAAGGCAATCAAAAGATGCCACATGTTTGTATTTGATCCAACTAAGTAGCTTAGTCACAGTTAGTCCCTATGAGTACATAGTTAGATCTAAGGTGGCAACCACATGTCAAAAGGTGGAAATATAAAACTCTAAAGCTAAAAATAATAGGAAATTAAAATAAAATTATAACTAAATTTGAATTCTAAGGAAATTAAACACCAAAATTAATAACTTAAAGTTGTTTCAAACATATGTAATGTTGATGAGCTCACCATTAATACAACATGAACCAAAATTTATATCTACATTTCATTAATCAAAGTGATCTTTTAAAAGTCTAGTCAACTTGGCTATTATTACCTACATTTGAATTTGAATATATATGCATTTGTTCTTTTCTATCTACATTCTCCTAGTATGATAAAGCTTGAGCTATTCACAAATTACAACTCAAACAACATTGTTGGAGATCTAAAGTTGTAGAGAAATATAAAAGTACATTGATTGATACCTAGAATATTTTAGAGATGGAATAGGCAAGTCCCCCACTCTGGTTAATAGCATATCTTTTTGAAATGATGACTTCTTATTCTAGTATGATAATTTAGCTATTTTCAAAGACATAAAATTCATCTCCAAGGCCATAACATTAGGAGAAATGCATTACAATAGAATTTACTTTAGTGTAGAAGTATATAGGTCAATTGGTGAGGTTGAAACAATGCCTAACATAATTTAATTAACTTCAAACATCATTATAATTAATTGTGTTGGTCTTCACAAGGCCACCATAAACCCAAAGGTCATGCCATATGCTGAACTAGACTATGGTATCTTTGGGAAGATGAGATGTGAGGACGAATTTCTCAAATAAATGAACCAAGGGATCCTTATTTCCTTCATGGTGGAACCCAAATTTCAAAATTATTATGACCTTCATTCCGCATAAATATACTATAACTAAAGTGAAACTGACAACTGGTATGAGGTGCAATACCCAAGAAGGTCTTGTCATCATGGGTAACCAACCTAATTGGAGTTATCTTCATGGATGACCAATGGAATATACCTATTAAAAAAATTTATTATGGAGTTAGGATTGGTATGACCTTACTAAATACAATATTTGGCAACCCATACATTGGTATATATACATAAGAATAATCTTGTTACTACAAATAATCCTAGAGGATCAACAAATCCCCTCACTTGGGGATATCATTAGCAATAATTTGATATATGTGATGAATGAAAATTTCAAGAATAATGATCCATTATTCATGATGAACTACCTATTGGATGTAATCTATGCAACTACCCATCTAGTTCATAACTCATGGTCTCTTGAGTGACCTTAAGTTATAACCTAGTTATTCTCTATAATACACATTCACCATTTTAGGTGCAATATAAAGGTGATTGTAGATGAATTCTACCCAATTGTCTATAAATCAATCATTGAGTATGATATGTTGAGGGTTTCATTATAGGTTAGATAGACATGGCTAGCTATTTGTTATACCTTGATTGTATTGTCATTCGAGTACAGGGAGTAATGGTATTTTTGCTCAGTCTACTAAGATATGTGCAAATGAAT
This sequence comes from Torreya grandis, assembly GCA_037957365.1. NCBI lineage: Eukaryota > Viridiplantae > Streptophyta > Pinopsida > Cupressales > Taxaceae > Torreya > Torreya grandis. The sequence goes on from JARHVA010004891.1 coordinate 790,352, forward strand.
ATAGCCAAGGATGCGATGGACTATAAAATTATACATTGAGTTAATGGCATATTAAAAAACTAGAATAAGATAGTCCCCCATGATAATCCTTAAAATCTAGGGAATACTAAGATCACAAACTAGTATGATATCATTATGGCTATAAGACATAGGGACTCATACATATTGCCTAAGGATGACTTTTGAGCATGACACACTAATAATGTTATCACCAATCACTTTTTTAAGTGAAATAAGTATGTATTGATGGAGTATAAACATCAATAATAAGTACATGAATGTATTTAATGATATGCTATGAATGATGAGGTAGTCCTCAAGAATACAACTAAAAATAATATTGAGCTAGAGATGAGGCTATATAAAGAGAAGAAGAAAGAAGACATTGTAAGGCATCAACCACCACCAGCCCATGGAAGTATGTTTGATTTAGATTACAAGGAGAGGAAATAAAATTAAAAATAAGACAATGTTTCTCTCATTAAGAATAGACCATGTAGACCTCCACTACAAGTCACATCAACCAATTAGGGCATGTCTCCAAGCTCCAAGTAAGGAGGATCAAGTAGCCAACATGACCCCTCCCAAGGTCCTACATTTATCTTTTCATCTACTATAGGAGATTCCTTAGAGATCCTAATTCAACTTGAATTTGATGTCATTAAACTTGAAGAATTATAGTAGGGCATTGAGATCTCAATGGAGGAATTTCAAGCATTGGCTTAAAGGAGCATTGAAAAAATATACCAAAGAAAGAAAGATCCAAGGAATATTATGAGGGTATCAATCCCACCTCCACAAACAACTATAGAGGTTGAAATCACAAAATAGGTTCCAACTATAATTACTTCTTCCCCACTTACATTTACTTTTGCTTATTCTTCTATTGCTATGTTTGTTCCCCCCACTATTACCCTTCCATTGGTTTCATTATCTTCAACTGATAAAACCACCTTTGCATAGTCCCCAACCAATACTAACACGATTCAAGATATTACTTACTTTGAATTCACTTTTCCCCACTTTATTGCACATACAACCACACATATGGATTTTTCCTAGGTAATCATAATAACTACCTCGCTTGTTATTGGCTCCCCTATACCCATAAGGCCATTAAAACCCATTTCTAAGCAATTCATTTTTCAAAATCCACTGAACATTACTAAATCTGAAAAAGTGAGTGTGCCTCCTAAGTTAGCTTCATTTATCCTTGACATGGGTCCAAAAAATCCATATTTGACACACTTGATTAGCTAGACCCAATAAACTTGTAATCCCTATTGTAGTTTTGGCCTCTTCCTCAACCTAGAAAATTCTATTGTAACCACCTCCCACACATCCAAAAACTACTTTTACCCCAAATTGGGTTAGATATGTCACACAAGTAGCAAGGTATGAGAGGCCTCAAGTAGTCCTATCTACCCCCCAAATTGGCATGAGGTTTGATGCTACCACAAGAGTGATAAAGAGGGTGGTTAGAAGTTAGGTTGCGCAACCATAATCAATCTAAGTTGTGTTCCATAAGAGTGAATATTCCTTCTTCACTTTTATAATAAATATTAATGGTGACCCTAAAGAGGTGGAAGAAAATGAAAAGGGCATTATGTCCTCAATTGAAGCTCAAGTAAAATCCATAATATCCTTGATGAAGGGGATGCATCAAGAGTTGAAAAGGTTAAAGGAGAAAGCATTGACAATAGTGCCAAATTGAACTATAATTAAAAGAATAATTTATATTATCAATGTCTTAAAATTTTATAAATTCAAGAAGAAGAGGTAGGAAGATAGGGTCTTACAATCTAAGGTGGTCATTAAACTTGACCAAAAACTTGTAGTCTATGATGTCAAGTTGGCCAACTTGGCTAGAGTTACAAGAAGTAATAAGTTACTAGACCTCAATGTTATACCACTTAAGGATATAATTCATGTATAGAGTATCTTGATGAACAATAGAAAAATATTAAAGAGATGCCTAGATCAAGTCAAGGATGAAACTACATCCTAAGAGAAGATTGAATTCAAGATTGCCTTGTTGGTGAAGGATGCCATGGTGACTAGGGTGACCAAATATGATGGCACCTTAATGGATTATAAAGAATTTAGGTTCCAAATGAAGGTGTTCATTTTTAAATTACAAGAGGACATAGCTAGTAGAAAGTCTTCTACCAAAGTGATGAATATTATGGCATTTACCAATCGAAGGCTAGAAAAAGTAGAGCCAATTGAAGAAATAATGAGGCCAATACTTGTATAACATGCAAAACTCATCTAGGAGATACAAGACATTTTTTGTCCCTTAATCCTATACTTTTCATAGGTTGAACAAGATTACTTGGTGTGTATAGAGGTTTGGACAAAGGAAGAGGTGGAGAAGAAATAAAGGCAATAATAACAAACCAACCATCAACCTACTCCAAGGCCTTAGGGAATATTACATTATGTTTGTCAATTTAAATTAAGAATATTACATTGTAATACATAACATTTTAGCCACTTGGCTGTATTTGGGAACCTTTTATGGGCCCACTTAAACTTTTATAGGCAGTTTTAAATTCTATAAATAGGGGGTTCCCCCTCATTTGTAATCATAAATAGTTGTGATAGAATTAATATAAAAGAGACAAATAATTTTGAGAGATTATCTAAAGTGTTTGATTGTATATTTTTATAATTTTTATTCGTCATGCTTCTATATGACTAATGGTATCTTTATTATTGACTAATTTGGCAATAAAGCTCAATATATGCATCTATTATCTTGAGTTTAACACTAGGCTGATAATTACGCTATTATACATGCTCTATTTTCATCTCATTTTAAACTAAATGTGCTATGTAATTTATTATGAATGACTAATATATATGCAATATATGCTTCTAAATATATGCATTTCATTTTCTTTGAAGCTTTAATTGAATTTATTTATATTTGAACATTACACTAAAGTTAGTAAATGTTATTTCTATGTTTTTTTTTCATATAAGTCAAAAAAATGGGTAATTTGATCATATTAATCAAATTCCCTTTCTTACCTTACCGTACCTAAATTTGGATCTACCCATGACTCACTTCAGCTTAGTTCGTGTTGTAAATATTCATTATTTGTTTATATTTTGCATAATAATTGACAAGGATTGAAACAATTTCACAAAGATTATCAAGAATTAGTGTCACTATGTAACATATTCTATCCCTATAGTAGGGTCTAATTACATACTTCTAAGTGATGACCATATCTCTACTATGTATGCTATTGTTGGTAGTAATTACGTTAACAACTCAAGCCCCAAATCTTCTGGGACCCAAAATTGAGTTTCTTACTTTGCCCCATTCCCTAGTGACATAGGGAGCACATTAAGTACATCTAAAAGAAGGGAAAAGATGGTGCTAGAAGGAGGGCCTACACAATTTACTTGCATATCTAGTGTTTCTTGCATACTTGATCCCGCTACAAAATTTGGTTCTAGAAAGAGGAACTTTACACAATTAGTTTCATGTATCCTAGTGAAATTAGAGTGTATTTGGTTAAATATATGAATAATTATTTAAAAATATGCAAATATTGTTGAATAAATAAAGTATTTACATTAATCTTTAATCTTTTAAAGGATTTCATCAAATATTAGTGTTCATTTGTATAAATTGGGTTAAGAAATTGGATATTTGTCTAAATTTGTGTAAAGATAGGTGGAATACCCCATCCTTTATGTATATTTGAGCTTATTTTGATCATGTTTTTAAATCATCACATAAATTTGGTAAATAATCTAAGTATTTTTAAGGATTTACACAAAGATCAATCTATCTGGCCTCACTTTTACTATATCTAGGCATTTAAGATCACAATTGTTCTATTTATTTTGGGATTAATTAAACCTTTAAATAAATTTGTTCTTAAAGGTGTTTTAAAGTGCTTAAACACTCTTAGATTATTACAATGGACATGAATTTGTTTTGAAATACTGGTTTAACATTGATCTTTGTAGGTTAGCATGCATAACTAATAATATTTATGTAGGTATTGAGAAACTTTGAGGTTTTAAGGCTTTGATATTCAAATATCAAGGTAAAGTGACTTGATCTCAGGTTTTTTATGTAAAGGTTGACTTATATTTATGATATTTGAAACTTATGGAGCCATCTTTGAAGTTCCTTTGCTCTTAATTCCTATTCTACAACCTAGAGTTTCTAAAGATTAGAAATAGATGTCAATCTGAACCTAACACCCCTTTAGCATCCCTAGAAACACCTAGAAAGGCTAGGGTAGACAAAGGTATACATATAAATTCTAATACCTATCCAAATTCCCCATCTAACCAAAATTTGTAACCTCTCATGCCAGTCATGGCATGGTTAGCTAGTTCATCCATCAATGTCATTCGATATGTGTATGATATGCCAAGGAATCTAGAGAAACATTTGTCTCTGATTACCCCCACTGGTAGAGTGATCAATGAAGAGCATATCAAGTCCTTTAAATCATATTTAATGATACTTAATATGATCCATGAGGGTGTGGCTTTCCATAACTTTCCCTTTACCTTTTGAGATGTGGCTTATAATTGGTTTTTTAACTTACCTAAAGATTCCATCATCGGATGGGGTCAGTTCAATGATACTTTTAATACCCAATTTTGTAGGGTATTTTACCACATCAAAAGGTAAGCAAAAGAAACAATAATAGAATTCAATTAAAGTTTACAAAATATATATACCCTAACATCTCCACCCTATAGGCCAATAAATGATTTGGCTTTGGAAATATACAAAAATGCCTTGGACCTAATGATGGCTATTTTCCTAAAGAGAGCCTTGAATTTTGACACAATGCCTTTAGCATATGTTGATATCATTCATATTGATGAGAAAATGCACCTTCAAGGGAATATTTCTTTTTTTGTACCAAAATTTAACCTCATTATGCCTACTCTAAATGTCATTCCTAACATGAATGAGAATATGCCTACATTAAACCAATTTCTAGTGATTAACCAGTTGCCTTTGAGCCACGTTGCACCCAACCAATAGATAGGATTTTTTAACCAAGAAAATGCTAGAGTACATCCATAAAATAATGTCAATAGAAAAATGGTGCTTATAAATAAAACCAATGCTAAAAAAAAAGAGCTCAAATCCTCTAAAGGGAGAACTAGATTCAATATAAAGAACTATTTAAAAGATCGCTAATGATTTCTTGGATCTCAAGAAACAAATGGGAAATATTAGTGATATTTCCAACATAAATTAATATTTACAAATTTATAATAGACCTTTCAATAGGCATAAAAACAATAGTGATGCCCCTTTGAGCAAGTTTATTGAAATCAACATTTGTGAGATGGCTCTACCTAACTAGTGTCGAGTGTAAAATACAACAAGACATGGAGAATTAGATTATGTTGAGTTATGTCATGAATTTAAATCCATTCAAATCCAAATGGAGGGGTTTAAGATGAATCCCACTAATCACAACAATGTTAAGAGATATAATAATACCAATGATTCCTTTATAACTTTATAAATAGTCCTCATGGTTGAAACATATGACTTTCCTAGTCAAGATGAAAATGAGCTTGAAGACAATGTCAAGGAAATACATTCTTCCCAAAAATATCAAAGGAATAATTATGCCGTAAGTAGTAAAGGTTAGAACCCACCTATGACAACTTCCACTCCACCTTATAAACTAGATACACCTCTTCATGGCATGATAGATAATAATCCTTCACACCCTAAAGGTAAGGAGAGTCAGTCGACAATAGAATCTCCCTACTCAACACCAAAAGGTAGATATATATGTGTTAGACATGAAGAATATCAAGGAAAACATAATTTTTCATGAGCTCACTCAAATCACTGAATAATGTGATTTTGTTTTGAAATCATTGAATGAAAATCCTAGCTTGAACAAAGCTAAACAATCTCATGAAAATGTGGTAATGTATAAGAGTAAGCATGAAGTTTTAGCACTTATATTAATTGTAAAGATCTTTGGTAATAATATTAATAATCAATTTCTTTATTATGGTGCTTTAGCTAACATTATTCCTTTAGGAATCTATGAAAAACTAGGGTTAAACCTTGTCAAATCAAAGAAGGTAGTGGTACAACTGGATAAGTCAAGAGTAAAGGTAGTAAACAAATTTTTAAATACTCATATGTAGCTTGCACATGAGCTTCAAATACAATATTTCATCAACATTAATGTCATTGACATGCCTCAGTCATATGGATTACTATTGATTCATTATTTTACTAAATCCCTAAATGGATACATACCATTGATTATTCTCACATGTGGCTACCTTGTCATGACAACCCTAATCAAATCAAGATTAACCAGTAACCCAAAATGAAGTACATTATCACTAAGTACAACAATAATAATGAAAAGGTAAATTAATAATCCTTTGACTTGGGTGTTTACACTTTGGAAACCACTAACATTGTTGTAAGTGATAAGATGAAAGAAGAAAACAAAAGTCCCTAAACATTACACTTTGATGGTGCACATGCTAAGCAAGGTTCTAGAATAAAAATTATTTTGATAGATCCAAAATTAAAATAGTATCTAGCTTATTATAAATTACAATTATCTTATACCAATAATTTAGTATAATATGAATCTCTTGTTTTAGGACTTCAATTTGTAATCAAACATAAGGATAAAAAACTATTAATCTATGGTGATTCTAAATTAGTTATTAATTAGGTTAGAAACAGATATAAGTGTAATCTTTCTTATTTAATAAACTATAAATTTAGAGCTTGGGATCTAATTGAATACTTTGAATCATTCAATATTGTTTCTTTGTCTAGGGATTAGAACCAATTTCTAGTTGCTTTAGCTTCAGTAGCAACAAACCAGGTTCCTCTAGAGATTTTGAACTTGTAAAATTTTACTATGGAGATAATTTCATGCACCACTATACCATAAAAAATCAATCACTTCCAAATATTTGATGATGACAAGAAAATAATTGACTTCATTTTTAGTGATGGCATATTCGAGTCTCACATCATTGATGAACAAGATGAAAGTTATGCACAAAGTTTAAAGGACAATAAGGATGGAATCATCTAGCTTAAATATAACCAAGTCCCCAAAGGCATGATCTCCTTGGAAATGATGTTTGACCCAAACAAATAAAGAGTAAAAGATAAATAACATAAGATAAGAAGAAAGGATTACAAGAAAGTCAACCTAGAAATTCTCAAGAATGAGCAAAGTGTAAATATTGGTTTAGTTTTCACCAATGAAGAGCTAAAGGAAGCCACTAACCTTCTAATCAATTTTAAATATGATATTTCCTAGTCATATGATGACCTCAATATATTTGACACTAGTGTCATTATTCACACTATCCCAATAAAAGAGGCTTACAACCCTTTTTGGCAAAGATAGAGGCTAGTAAATCCAATGCTGGAACCATTGATTTACAAGGAAGTAAAGAAATTTATAGGTGAAAACATAATCTTCCCCATATGGCACTCAACATGGGTTTCCAATTTTATGCCAATCTGAAAGAAGAATGGAGAAATTAGACTGTGTCAATTTCAAAAACTTAATTAGATCCTCAGAGAAAGAAAATTATCCCTTGACATCTGTAGATGAAGTCATTCAATTGGTGAGTGTGTCTAGAATGATGTCATTCCTTCATGGTTTTTGAGGCTCTAACCAAGTCCTAGTGAATAAGAATGATAGAATGAAAACTACCTTCACCAAAAAGTAGGGAACATTTATGTATAAATGAATTACATTCAGATTGACTAATGCAAGAATAACTTTCTAACAAGCAATGAACCATAAATTTCATAAATTAATTTTTAAGTACATAATTATATACATGTATGATCTAAATATTTTCTCTAGAAATAGGGGAGATCACGTGATATATTTATAAAAGGTACAGGAGGTATGGCATTTCTTTAAACCCTAGTAAAAATATCTTATATGTAATTTAAGGAAAACTTCTAGGACATGTAATCACCCAAGAAGGTATGAATATTGACCCTAATAGGATAAACACAATTTCAAAGGTAGAATTTCCTAATAGCATAAAAGAGTTGAAATATTTCTTTGGTAAGATCAGTTTTGTAAAAAAATTTATCTCTAGTTTTCTAGAGATTATAAGGCCACTCAATGCTATGTTGAAGAAATGCTAAGATAAAATGGACTACTAAAGAAAAGAAATCCTTTTAGGATGTTAAGGATGCTATTATTCAAGCTACTATTCTAATAAGTCCTAATTTTAGTAAAAATTTCTACCTATATTCTTTTTCTTATGATCACACTATAGTTGTTATTCTAACAAAAAAATAAGAGGATAAAGAACACCCCATAGCCTTTATAAACACTAATTTGAATAATGTAGAGGTAAACTATCCTATTATAGATAATCAAGCCTATGCACTATTGAAAGCTATCCATAAGTTTAGACACTACATCTTGAGAAATAAGACATATGCCATGGTGTCTTATCCAACTGTCAAGTTGATACTAGGATAAAATGAACTTGGAGAGTGAAGAGGGAAGTGAATGACCAAACTCCAAGAATATGACGTAGAAATAATTTTTTATTTTAAGTTAGTTAGATGTTAAGGTCTAATCAAACTTATTACAAACACTGATCCTTACATTAACATTTAATAGGTTGAAGCAAGCCAAGTACCCAAAGGTGATTAGTACAAGGATATTATTCATTATTTAATACATGGAACATGTCCCCCACACATTAAAAATGATAGAAAATGGACCTCATGATGATATCCTACCATTTTATGATCAAAATAGGAGTCCTCTATAGAAATAAATATAAAGGAATATACCTAAGATGTGTTTCTAGAGCTGAAACCACTCAGATCATGAGTAATTTCCATGACAAGCTTAGAAATGGACACCCTCTTAGGCATATCACTACACAAAATATGTTGAGAGATGGATACTATTGGCAAACCATATTCAAAGACACCCATACTCATGTGTGAATGTGTCACCAGTGTGAGACAAAGTCATCCATGCCTTTATAACTAGTGATTTAAGAAAATCCATTCGCATAATGGGGCCTCAACTTTGTAGGAGTAATAAATCCCAACTCCTTAGTGGGACATAAATTTGTCCTCATTTCCATCAATTATTACATTAGGTGGACTTAATCAGTGGCCAAAAAGAACAATAAAATGATTTTTGTCATCAAATACCTCTATCTTACACAGTTTGTGTCACCTTTATATTTGGTATGCGATAATGACCTAGTCTTCGCATCAATCAAATTCACTAAATGGGCATATAATAATTAGATAATTATAAATTTTGTCTCAAACTAATATGCTCAGGGTAATGGATTTGTTGAGTCCACCAACAAAAAATTGATGAATGCCATCAAGAGGTATGTGGAAAAGAAACCTAGAGGATGATAATCCATGCTAAAATATTCTCTGGGTAAATAAAAGTAGATACAAGCAGGCTCTCAAAGCATCCTCGTTCCTACTAGTTTATTGGCAAGAATCTATTTTTCTTATCACACTCAAGTTTCCCACCTATGAGTTCTTGGCTAAGTACATGGAAGATATGAAAGAGTGCAATCCTAAATACTAAACATCATCTAAATGAAGGTTTCTAGAGATGAAGCATTAAATAATTTTAGCAAGCATCAAGATGTTATTAAGAGATGGTTTGATAAATTATCTAAACCTGAATCATTCCACATATCAAACTTAGTCCTATTATGGGACAAGGCCCATGAGAAGAAAGGATAACATGTCAAGTTCACTCCTCTCTAGATTGGACCATATCAAGTGGTAGAAATATTGGGTGAAAATGCACTCAGATTGAAAGACCTATAAGGGAATGACTTAGCCTTTCTATTCAATGGGTAATACATGAAACATTATTTCTCTACCACTCTATCATAAATTCTAAAAGGATAGTAAGCTTGTTTAGAGCTAGAGTAGGTAGGAGAAGAGTAGTTTGCTTTCTTATTTTGATTTTTTGTTATGTTATTTATCACTTTCACTTTAATTCCTTACTTTGATTTCCTATTATTTCCCTTCTTTCTTTGATTTATACTTTTTTGTGTGTTTTCTATTGTGTGTTGTATCTTAATATTAACTCATTTGAAAAAGAATTCATTGGCTCAATTTATGTTAATTTGACCCTAAAAATGGGAAGAAAGGATTACTAGTTTAAACATTAGTCACCCAAATTTTGCAAACCTCTAGTAGTGTTCCAATTTAGAAAAGTTGTTTGGGGTTATTTATAAGTTAGTTTTCTCATGAAAATCCTAAGTCATTTTTAAGACTATAATATATTTTAGATGATTAAACATTTACTTGAACAAGACATCGAATCTGTGTGGACCATCATACTATCACTTAAATTCACTAAGTAAATATATAGGGTATAACTTGATACCTAAAAGTGAATTACATTTAGACTATGTCTTGACAAAATCCTTACACCTAGCTAATTCAAATTCCCAACTATTATAGTTTATGAATGCAGGTATTAAATAAAAATAATGATACTCTAATGAATTGGAATCATAAACTATTTCAGAATTCTTGAATGGTGATTTAGGAAACCTCTATCAAGGCTATGGATACCTTAATGATAGTAGATCAAGGCCTAAAATTGATCAATAGGTATATCTATGGGGGATATGGATGCCTAGCTAGCAACAGAGCAATGCCGAAGCCATCCTTAAATAAATAAAGAATAATTATATAAAATCTAAAGAATGCTTAAGTCATTTCATGTTTGATGCCTTGAAGATTGAAAGTTATCATTTTAAAACCCATTAATGATGGTTAAGGAACCCTAAACCACACACATAATATGAATGTATACAAGGTTTAAACTCTATTTCTATCTTATGGGCTTTCATTAGTTCTATAAAGTAGTTTTGATACTAATTGAAAATCATAATGAGAGAACTAATATTTTATTCATCTTTGAATCAAAGATCTAGATTATAACATTTCACAATATTTCACTATAGAGGTCACCATTTGTTGATGATAAACTACCCCATATTCCCAAAATGGGGACCCTCCTCTCTTCATTTCTAAAAATGCCTAAGATGTTAAACATGTTAAGCCATTTGATTGTCTAGAGGAGTAATTTTGTTTACCAATGCTTTGTGTTTCTAAATTTTTGGTTAACTATTAATTTTGAAATAATAATTGACACTTATAAATATTTAAATTATTACAAGTCTTTATCAATTTTCATTCAATGATGAATTATTAACTATGAGTTCTTCAATAATGTGCAGATAGACTTTCACCAAAGAATCATGACTTGGACCTCTAATCCACATGAACATGGCTAGCTTCACTATATCTAATTAAACTAACATTATGTTGTGGTTTAATCATTTTGTTATGAAGTTTTGCATTTAAAATGGTTTTAATTTGTTTATGATGGGCTTTGATGTCTTCAAAATCTAACTTAACTTATCACTTGACCTGGCAAGACATCAACTTTAAATTAGTGGTTTATGACACCTCATGGGATGTCAAAGTTTGGATTATGGCTCAAAATATAGGTGTCAATCTCATTGGGATCTATGATGCCTTGGAGATTGATTTCACCCCACATAATACACTTGGAGTAATTCTATCAATTTCATAAGCTATGTGGCATCATTAGAGAGGTTTCAAGGAATCCAACCATTAGAATTCAAATCTAGAGGCTACATGTCAATATCTTCATCCCCATGAGAAATTTCACTCAATCCAAGACACAAAACATCCCCCATGCATCCCACTACAATACAAAATCCCATAAGATGCCACTATGTGTCTCAAGTGCAACCAACTAGATGCAAACAAAATCCCAAGGTGATGTGTGTTCCCTTTAAGATCATCTGATATTGATGCATTCCCACATTGCATTAAATCCATATAAAGCTCATGATAGATTTCAAAGTAGATACCTAGGAAGACTTGAGCAATCTGATTAAAGCTTGATGGTATATAGTTATTTGAGGCTCCTTCTGAGAATGATACCTAGCAAAATAATGATCAAAAGTTCATGAGAGTGATGCATGTCCCATTTAGGACAATGTAATGATGTCACATGTCATTCCCACAAAGATGTATATTGAGATCATCAATATCAACTCTAAGAGAGATGCATGTCTCCACCTAAGACACATGATTATCAATAATTTGTTGATATTTGTCTAAAATCCTTCTAAAGAAATGACCTAGGAAAGAAAAGCCTTTATTTCCCATGAGATCGATGCTTGACATCCATGTGAACAATTAAAACTAAAAGTCACCACCCAAGATCTCACCATGAATTAAAATATGCCATATGATAGGATAAAAATGATTCATCACACTAAGCTACATTTTGAGATCCCATAGGGTAATCAAATGATGTCACATGTATGGATTTGAGCCAACTAAGTAGCTTAATCACATTCAGTCGCTATGAGTACCTAGCTATATTCAAGGTGATATCCATGTTTTAAAAGTTGTAAATATTTATATTTAAATCTAAAATTAATGATGAATCAAATTCAAGTTAGAACTAAATTTGAATTCTAAGGCAATTTAATGCCATAATTAATAGCTGAAAGTTATTAAAAACATATGAAAAGTTGATGAGCTTGTAATTAATATGACACAAACCAAAATCACCATTTACATTACATTAATCAAAGTTATCTTTCAAAAATATAATTAAGTTGATTATTTTTACCTACATTTGCATTTAAAACTATACTCATTTGTTCGCTCTACTAGTTGTGTTCTCTTAGTATGACAAAGCTTGAGTTATTCATAGATTACACCCCAACCACCATTTTTTGAGATCAAAAATTGTAGAAAGATACAAAAGGACATTGGATTCTCCTTATAATATTGTAGATATGTCATAGGTAGGTCCATCCACTATGGGTAAGAGCATATCTATCAAAAATTATGACTTATAGTTCCAGTATGATGATTAAGTTGTTTTTAAAGACACAAAATTAATCCTTCAGGCCATAGAATTAGGGGAAATGCATTAAAATAGCATTTAATTCAATGTATAAGAAACTAAGGTAGTTGATGAGGCCAAGACAATGCCTCACATAATTTAATTGGCTTCAGACATCATTGTAATCAATGTTGTCAGTCTCCACAAGGATGTAGCAAAGCTAGAGGTCATGTCATACATTGACCTTATCTATGGTATCTTTGGTAGGATGAAATGGGAGGATGAATTTCTCAAATAAATTAACCAAGGGATCCTTATCCCCTTCATATTAAGACCTAGATTTGAAAATTATTATGACCTTCCTTCCCTATAAATAAACTATAACTAGAGTGAAATTGACAACTAGTATGAAGTGCACTCCCCAGAGAAGGTCTTGGCATCATGGGTAATCAACCCAACTAGAGTTTTACTCATGGATGAATAAGTTAATCTACCTATTTAAAAATTATATAAGGGAGTCAAGATTGGCATGGGCATACTATACAAAATATTTGGTAACCCACACATTGGGTATGTAGACATAACAAGTATCCTGTTGTTGTAGATAATCTTGGAGGATCAACAAATTCTATCACTCAGGGATATCATTAGAAACAAATTGATATATGTGATGAATGACACTTTCAATAATGGTGATGCATTGTTCATTTTGAATTACCTATTATATGAAATCTATATAATTGCCCAGCTAGGTCAGAACTCATGATCTCCTAAGTGACCAGAAGTTGTACCCTAGTTATTATTTGTAATGCACATCCACCATTTTAGGTGTAATATAAAGATGATTAAAGAATAATTATAACCAATTATCTAAAAATAAATCACTGAGTGTAAGATGCTAATGGTTTTCTGAGAGGTTAGATAGACATTCAGAGACATGGGTAGCTATTGGCTATAACCTTATTGCACAATCATTCGAGTAGAGGGAGTAAAGGTAGATCCCCTTAGATTATTGAGATATGTTCTAATAAATCTATAAAAGGAAGAGATGGCTTATCAATTACTACATGGAGTTTATGGAATCTTCAAAAATAAGAAGAATTTAATCCCTTAAAAGACTCTTTACAAGCTAGGGAGGATAAAGATCACAAAGTGGTATGATATCATTGTGTCTATAAGACATAGGGACTCATAATTATTGGCTTAGGATGAATTTTGAGCATGGGACCCCAAAAATGTTATTTTCAAAGACTTGTTCAACTTTGAAAAGGATGTATCAATGGATTATAAGCATTAAGAAGAAGTGCATGAATGGATTTAGTAAGATTATATGAATGATGAGGTAGTCATCAAGAATGTAGAAAGAAAGAATATTGATATATAGATGAGGCTATATATAAAGAATAACGTAGAATAAATTTTAAGGACTCAACCACTAATATCCCATGGAAGTATGTATGACGTAGATTATGAGGAGAGGCAGCAATAATAAAAAGAAGAAAATGTTCCTCTCATTAGGAATAGACCATGCAGACCTCCACTATAGGTCACTTCAAGTAGTTAGGGTATGCCTCCAAGCTCCAAGCAACCAACATGACCACTCCCAAGGTCTTAGATTTGTCTCTACATATACTATGGGAGATACCTTAGAGAGCCTAAGTAAAAATGATCATAATTTTATTAACCTTGAATAATTGGAGTTGGGCATTAAGCTCTCAATGGAAGAGTTACATATATTGATTGTAAAGAGCATTAAAAAGGTATACACAAGAAAGAAAGAGCCCATGATTACTATGAGGGGAGCAATCCCACCTCCATAAGAAATTGTAGATGTTGAAAGCACATAGCAAGCTAGCACTGTAAGTTCTTCCCCATTGCCTTATTCCCTAATTACATTTGCTTTTGTTTCTAGTTTTGCTTTTATGTTTTCTCCCCCCACTATTACCCTTCCATTAGCTAAATTATATTCAACTAATGTAACCACCTCTACACAGTCCTTGGTTGAAAATATCATGAGTTAAGCTAGTTCTTCCTTTAGATTCACTTTCCCCCAATTTATTTATGATACCTCCATATATATGGCTTCTTCCTAGGCAACCACAACAAGTGCCTCACTTGCTATTGGCTCCCTTACACCCACAAGGTCATTGAAACCCATTTCCAAGTAATTCACCTGTCAAAATCCACTCAACATTACCATAACTATAAAAATGAGTGTGCCTCCTAAGTTACCTTCATTTATCCTTGGCATATCCCTAGCCCAATCCCTATTTAAAACACTTAGGTAGATATACCCAAAAAACTTGTACATCCCTATTGTATCTTTAGCCTCTTTATCAACTAAAGTAGATCTATTTTAGCCACCTTCCACATAACCAAAACCTACTTTTACCCTAGATTAGGTTAGAGACATCATAAAAGTATCAAGGTAGGAGAGGCCTCAGGTTATCCTTTCTAACCCCCAAATTATCATGAGGTTTTATGCTGCCATAGGCTTGATGAAGAGGGTGGTTATAAGATAGGTTGAGAATTCATGGTCAGGTCTAGTCATGGTCCATGAGAGTGAATATTCCCTCTTGACATTGATAATAAAGAAGAAGTTCAACCCCAGATAGGTGGAAGAATATGAAGAGGACCATGTGTCCTCAGTTCAAGCTCAAGTAGAATCCATAATAGCCTTGATGAAGGGGATGTAGTAGGAGTTGAAAAGGTTGAAGGAGAAAGCATTACCAACATTGTTATATGTCACTATAATTTAAATAATAAATGTTGTTATCATTGTCTTCAAGCTATATAAAGTCATAAATAAGAAGCATGAAGATGGGGTGATGCAATCTAAGGTGGTCATTAAACTTGACCAAAAACTTGCACTCTATGATGCCAAATTGGCAAACTTGGATAGAGTTAGAAGAATTAATAAGCTCTTAGACCTCAATATTTTACCACTTGAGGATATCATTCCTATATAGACTATCTTGGTGAATAGGTGAAGAATATTAAAGAGATGGCTAGATCAGGTCAAGGATGAAAATACATCCTTAGAGAATATTGAATTCAATATTTCCTTATTTCTAAAGGATACCATGATCACTAGGGTTCCCAAAATTGATGGCACATTCATTGATGATCAAGAATTTAGGGCCCAGATGAAGGTGTTCATTTCTAAATTCCATCAAGATGTAGCTAATAAAAATATTTCTACTGAGGTGATGCATGTTATGGCATTTTATAATCAAAGGATGGAAAAGTTAGAGATAATTAAGGAATCACTAAGGATAATACTTGAAAAACAAAGAAAGATAATCTAAGAGGCACCTGACTTGTTTTAGCCCATGATATAGACTTCCCGCATATTGATTAAGATTGTATGGCATGTGCAGAGGTATGGATGAAGGAAGAGGCAAAGAAAAAACAAAGCCAATAGCAGTAAGTTAGCCAACAACCTCCTCCAAAGCCTTAGGGAATACTCCATTATGTTTGTGAATTTTAATTAAGAATATTCCATTATAATGAATATCATTTTAGCCAATTGGTTATATTTGGGTTCCTTTAATGGGCCCACTTGAACTTTTGTAGGCATTTTTAAAGCCTAAAAATAGGGGTTTCCCCCTCATTTGTAATCACAAATAGTTATGATAGAATTAAAACAAAAGAGCTAAAGAATTACAGAGATTATCTAAAGTGTTTTATTGTGTATTTATATAGGTTCTATTCCTCATGCTTTTAAATGACTAATGGTCTCTTTCTTATTGACTAATTTGGTAATAATACTTAGTATATACATCTGTTAGCTTGAGTTTAATACTAGGCTAACAATTATGCTAGTATACATGCTCTATTTACATCTCAATTACAACTAATGTGCTATGAAATTTAATATGAATGACTAATCTTCATACAATATATATTTCTAGATATATGGATTTTTTTCCTCTGAATATTTAACTATATTTATTTATCTTTGAGGATTATGCTAGAGTTATTAAATTCTAGTTTTATGTTTTATTGTTATAGAAGTCATAAGAATTGGTACTTTGATCATCTTAAGGAAATTCCCTTTTTCCCTTACCCTACCTAATTTTGGATCTACCCATGACTCACTTTAGCTTAGTTCATGTTGTAAATATTCATTATTTATTTATATTTTGGGAAATAATTGGCAAGGATTGAAATAATTTCACAAGGATTAGTAAGAAGTAGTATCACTATGGAACATATATTGTCCCTATAATAGGGTTTTCTTAAAAAATTATAAGTGGTGACCATATCTCTATTATTTGTGCTATTTCTAGTAGTAATTGTGTTAACAACTCAAACCTTGAGTCTTTTAGGCCTCAAAATTGAGTTTACTACTTTCCACCCATTACCTAGTGACACAAGGAACATATTAAGTTCATAAAAACATGGTCTTATTAATACTTTAAGGTTTTCAATCCTAGGGTCATCACTCATACAATACCTTTGAATCTAGAGCATAAGCCATTCAAAAAAAGATAGAGACCAGTTAATATGATATTAGAACCACTCATTCAAAAGGAAGTATATAAGATATTAAATGCTATGATAGTGTTCCCTATCAAACACTCAACTTGGGTTTCCAACTTATTTCTAGTCAGAAAAATGATTAGGGAAATCATATTTTATGTTGATTTTAGGAACTTTAATAAAGCTTCTAAGAAAGACAACTACCCACTACTTTCCCTAGATGAGGTGATCAAGATAGTAATTTATTTTGGAATGATGTCTTTCTTGGAAATATTCTAAGATATAACAAGGTGTTATTGGAGTCTAAACATAGGATGAAGATTGCATTTACCACAAAGTGGAGTGTTTATGCATATAAGAGGATGCCTTTAAGCCTAATTAATGTAGGATCCACTTTTTAGTGAGTGATAGACAACACATTTTAAAGTATGATAGGTAAATTCATAATTATTTCCATGGATGACCTCCCTTTTTTATCATAGAATAGAATAAATCATATAGGTCACCTAAAGTCAATCTTTGAAAATGTAAAAGGCTTTGTATCTTGCTAGACCCCAAAAAGGAATTTTTGGTGTTACTAAAGATATGTTTTTGGGGAACATCATCACAAATAATGGGATCACCATTGATTAAGTTTGAATTCAAGGGATTTACAATATTGCATTCCCAAACATCAAGAAATATTTGAAGTCTTTCTTTGGAAAGATAAATTTTGTGAGGAAGTTTATCATAGGTTTTACAAAAAATTTTTAGACCTAAGAATGTAATTATTAACCAAGATACCAAAGTATAATGGATACTAAAGGCCAAAAATTATCTTCAAGACATAAAGGATGCCATATTTTAGGATCCAGTGTTAATAAGCCTGGAGTTAAATAAGAATTTTTTCTTGTATTTTTTGGATTTAGAACACATAATTGTTGTGATGTGTACCCAAAATAAGGATGAAAGTGACCATCCTATTTCATTCATGACCATGAATTTAAAATAAGTATACATAAATTAATCCATGATAGATAATTAAATCTTTTCTGTGGTCAAAGTAGTAAATAAATTCATAGATTACATCTTGAGAAATAAGACTATCACTATTTTTCCATACCCTACTATCAATCACACTTTACAACAGTATGTTTTAGGAGAGTGTAGAGGTAAATGGATGGGAAAATTTTAAGTGTTTGACATAGAAATAAATCATATAAAAATTATCAAAGTATAAAGCATAATTCAACTTATGATTGAGCCTAACCCATGCACCACTATTGAGGAGGTTTGTTAAACCCAAGTATCTAGAGGATATTGGTATGGTGATATCATTAAATATTTACTCATAGGTACTTGTCCCCCAAAACTTAATAGAGAATAGAAGATAGCCTTGAGGCTAAAATATACTCACTACATGATCATAAAAGGAATCCTTCATAAAGTAATTCATGAAGGCATCTACCTAAGATGCTTATCATAATAAGAAGTTGATGAAATTATGGATAACCTACACCAAAAGATTTGTAGTGGTCATCCATATGTAAAAACTAAAACACATAAGATTCTATGAGTGGGATACTATTGGCCAACAATCTTTAAAGATGAGAACCCCCATTTAAGAACATGCCATGAATGTTAGGACATGGAAAAAAGATAAGTGCACGTAGTAATGCCATTATAGCCTATTATTGAAGGAAGGACATTTTATCATTGAGGATTAGATTTCATTTGTGTCATCAATCCAAATTTTTAATCTAACTAGAAAATTATGCTCACAGACACAACTTATTACACCAAATGGATTGAAGAAGTGGTTACACAACATTTTTGAACATAGGATGTAATAAATTTTCTAGAGGAAAACAGCACAACTAGGTTTAGTATCCCCATTTATTTAGTTTATGACAATTACCCATCATTCAAATCATATAAATTAATTGAATGGCCTATTAAAATCAAATAACCGTCAGGTCATATTCTAATTATTACCCATAAGAAAACATATTCACTGAGTCAATAAATAAGAACATGATTCATGCTATTAAAAACTCAAATATAGATAAACATATAGACTGACATCATTTACTAAAATATGAGTTCTGGGTGGATCGAAAAAGATTCAAACATGCCCTAAAAACTTTGCCTTACCTATGAATATATGGTTGATAACTAATATTCCTAATCATGTTAAATTTATAACATATCAATTTATGTAAGAGTACATGGAACAAAGTGAGATAGAGGAGTCTCATTTATTAGATATAATGGAGATGGAGGATTCAAGGAGTGAAGCCTTTATTAATTTCATTAAACATCATAATTTGGTCAAAAGGTGGTTTTATATAGGAGTAAATTTTAAATCATTTAGAATATCTGATCTGGTGTTTATATGGGAAAAAGCCCATGAACAGAAATGAAAACATGATAATTTTACTTCTTTATGGACAAAACCTTACCAAATATCATAGATCTTAGGTAATAATACTTTTAGTTTAAGTGACCTCTAACGTACTGGACTAACATATCTAGTTAATGGGTAGTGTTAACTCACCAAATTTCACCCTTAGGAGAGGACCATTCATACTTTTCTAAGTTTGGGGTAACATGGGATTATCCCAAGGTTCTGGTTGACCTATGGATGGGCTAAACCTCTAGTTTATGGGGATATCTCCCATGGTACATCAATTGGGTTTAATTCCTAAGGCTATAAACTTGTTAGGGTGATAAGAGAGATAGAAACAAGAATTAAAATCAAAGGTAAGGGAGGTGATGCACCAATATTGACTTATCCTCCCTAATTTATCTTTGATCAACACTTTGTGATCCAAGTAAGGATTAGTGACTGCAACAAGATTTACAAAGGGCTCCTATGCATCAGTATTTTGAATGAGGGATATATAAATTAGTACAACTTGAATTTGATAGATGAAAGGTATATTTAAAGGAATTATCAATGAGGTTACACTTTAAAACATAGTCATCAACACTTGACACAACATATGACCCACACAAAGTAGCATTTTATCAACTAGGTGAGAGAAAGGACATGAAAATGAGAATTAAACTTCACACTTATATGAATAAAAAAACACATAACACACTAATATAGTAGATAAATTTAAAAACACTCCTTATTTATTGATTCATAAGGATTACAAGATATAATTTGGGTAGAGTTTCATCATACCACACTGAGGTATAGATACAAGGCCTTAAAGCCTTGATTTATAGAACAAGAGTAGAGAAAGAGAAGAGAATTAGGTGTGAAAAAGGAATGAAGAGGTCATAAATGACCATAATTCTTTAAATTATTAGTTACAATTATCCCTCCATTATTTTTCCATGCATTTTTTAGATTGGATGGGGTCTTAAATGAGATTTTAGATGTTGAAGTGGTGTGGTGGATGCTAATTCAAACTTAGTTGACCCCATGAAGAGTATGTACATGAAAATATTAGTTAACTCCATCTAATTTTGATAGTTACAAAACATCAAAATGGTTTAATTAGGTTCTTCCATGAAAAATTTAGTATCTACCTCCTTCTTATATGCCAATATGGCTTGGAAAACTACCTCATCTTTCGTGGTGGATAGGAAATGGTCCTGCTCACCTATATGAGTTAGAAATGTTTCATGACCTATAATAACTTTCTCACTAATTAGATGAACATAAATCATGAATAAAATATTAATAAAAAATGATTGATCCTATTTTAGGTCTAATAAATCAATTCACATCTTGAATTGTGCCTTTCCAACACTACACACACCTATAACACTTAAGTGACTAGGTCACCTCTCATTAGTATTTTTTAGATTGGCCTTCTGGTGCAGATCTATAAAATATTTTTTAAGAATAATTTTGAGTGTTTTATGGTATTAAAAGGTGAAAAATACCTCACACTATCCTCCTCCATAATATGTAACTCCTCATATAACTCTACACCTTGAAAATACCATTAAACCTAGTAAAAATAAAGTTTTAGATGGGTCCATACAACTATATTTACATAAAAATGTCATAGATGGGATTTATTCAGAGTGTAATATAATATTTAGGTCTATCCCAAGTGATTTAAATTAATTTGAATACTAATTTTTAAATAATTTCTATACTAAGTCTCTATTAGGGTTTAGAAAGTTTTAAGGGAGTTTGGGTGCTTAGTAATGGTTCATAAAGGTTAGGCCCCTAAGTTATGAACCAATGCTAAGCACCCAAACTCCCTTGAACCTTTCTAAACCCTAATAGAGACTTAGTATATAAATTATTTAAAAATTAGTATTCAAATTAATTTAAATGACTTGGGATACCCTAACTTATGAACCAATGCTACTCAAATAGGGAATTAGGTGGAATCTTGGAAATGGCTAATAGATTAAATTCTAGGAGGATATCTAGTTAAGGGATAAGGCTCTCATATCTCAAGGAAACTATAGAGAAATTACTGACTTGACTACCTACTTCTTTGGAGATAGGGTTAGTGATTATATGGAAAATAACAATGGCAGGAGGAGTTGGAAAAACCTTTTGGATTGTTGTGTGCATAGGCCTGAGCTTCTCCCAAGAGTCTGGGAGATCTAGTAGTGCATTCAAGAGATCAAAATCTTGTTCTTCTCTTGGGAGGATGAACAATACTAGTGGCCAGATAAGAATGGATCATTCTCTATCAAATCTACCTACCATATGCTTACTCCTGAAGCTTAGAATAAGGAGGTATGGAAAAAGGTTTGGAATCATAAAATTATTCCTAATATTAACTTGTTTTGGTGGGCTGCTACCCATAACAAAATCCTTACTTAGGACAACCTTCAGAAGAGAGGGTTTACTTTGGTTAACAGATGTTTTCTAGGTGGGTCAAAAGAGGAATCAATTTCACACCTATTTATCCGCTGTGAGTTTGCCTGAGATTTATGGGGCACAATACTTAACAACTTTGGTATTGAATGGGTTTGGAATTCTGACCTTAAAGAAGTAATTCTCAATTAGAACTCAACCCTCACACATCCCTGGATTAAGGAATTATGGAAGCAAGCTCTACCATGTTTGAGTTGGACATTATAGAAAGAATGCAATCACAAAATTTTCAAGG
Source organism: Torreya grandis (assembly GCA_037957365.1). Classification (NCBI taxonomy): domain Eukaryota; kingdom Viridiplantae; phylum Streptophyta; class Pinopsida; order Cupressales; family Taxaceae; genus Torreya; species Torreya grandis. Next base: position 812,847 of record JARHVA010004891.1, read on the forward strand.
ACACTACTAGAAATGCTTCTCAGGTGTTTAACTCCTTTGCTAGGACCATCTTGGAAAGTGCTACAACAGCTCATATTAGTGTTGTAGAGAAACCCCTATCTCAATTTGAAAGCTAAATTGTAGCCAAATGGAAGGTTTTAAACCTTATCCATGGGCATGATAATTCCTAAATTTTATAGAGACTTCGTACTAAATGGATACCACCTAAACCCAATTGGATGAAACTTAACTTTGATGGGGCATCCAAGTTGAGTGGTAAAGCTAGTGGAGGAGGAAGTATAAGGAATGAAAAAGGATGGATGTCTATTGTCTATGCTGGTGGAATTGGTTGTCAGAGCAATAACTACGCTGAAGCTATGGCTTTACTATGGGGATTAAAGTTAGTTATATCCCTAGGAATAAGAAATTTAAATATTCAAGGAGATTCTAAGATGGTCATAGATGCCATTAATAAAGCATCATTACATTTGAATCCAACTAAAAGACATCACTATTGATATCCAATTTCTTTTACAAATTTTTTCCAAAGTTGAGATTACCCATACCTATAGAGAAGGCAACAGGGTCGTTGATGCTTGTGCCAACCTTGGTCAACAATTCTCCAAATGGAGGGTATGGTGACAAGGTGCTCATATTTTCCCTAAACATTAGGGAGATCATTCAAAAGGAGTCAACAGATCAGGAATGATGCACATTGATGGTAAGGATAGCTTTCGAAGGTGGTCCACATGGAGAAGGCCATCAGGGATTTCAGTAAATGATAACCTTAGTACATCCTTGATTATCATTATTAATTCTTTATATCATGACGTGGAGGAACATGGGTCACATCATGAAAACCAAGGGGAAATTATTTTCAAGCATGGGAGTAGATGTCATCGAAATAGGGCATTTCAAAAAATGAGCCTTCACATCTGCATTCAGTGCAAATAGAAGTGAGGGCTAGCTACTTGTTTGAAGCTCAAGGCAAAAATTAGGAATTTCATTAGCTGGGTCTATAATTATAGAATGGGAGGAGACTGTATTCGAACTAAACCTATCTCTTGCTATGAATTTAAAGACAATCCATTCATCTAGCATTATTGTAAGGAAGGAGGTATCGGTCTGTATTTGAAAAGGCTGAATGGTTATGATGAAAATTTGTTTGAGCAATTTGCGAGATCTTGGTGGGTCACTATGGGTTGTATTAGCTTTGAAATCTCCAAGAAGGTGATTTCTATGGCCATGGGAATGACCATGTAGGGTTTAAAGCTCCAGAGGAAAACCAAAATCATGGATATGGCTAGTCACAAACTATTTTTGGTTGAAGGAGAAGAACTCATCACGTATCAAGGAGAGTTCAAGTGCACCAAACTTCTAGAGCCATGAGATGGAGTATGCTTCATTCTCATGAAGTACTTCACTCTAGAGGGGTGTTATACTGGGTTTTATAACTACCACCTTCCTTTGTTAATTCATTTTAGATGCTATGCTATTATCAGCTTTCCTTTTTACCTACTTTCCTCATTGGAACACTCTATTCTGAGGGTGAAAGCCAAAATGGCCAAGAAGCTAAACATAAAACCTATTCCCCTACACTAGGGGCTTATTTTTTGTCTCTATAAATTTTCATCATGCCCTTGAGCCAAACAAGAATATCAGAGGTGTTAATGAAGACATTCCCTCAATCCTGGTGTCTTGTGATGCAATTGATGAATCTTGGGTCTCCCTTGTTCCTTCTAAAACCAATGATGCCCCTTTCTCCACCTCTGTTAAGACCCTTGTTAATACTTCCATCTCCTTTGTGAGTAAAAATGGAAAGAAGAGGAAGGTTGATGGAGAAGAAGAAAATTTTGAAGAAACTATGGAAGGGACCCATAGGAATCTAGGCAGGGCCACAGGGGGCCAAGGTGGCAAACCTCACAAGCCTTCCAAAATTAGTAAGGAAGGTTTCCCTTCTAGAGTTCACAAGTCAGGGCAAATCGCTGGAAAACTAGACCTAAAGGCCAAATTGATTGATTATTCTGAAAGTGCTTCAGATGAAGCAACCCATGATGAAGAGTCTGAAGAGTTGGAAATCCAAGAAATTTTGGAGGACACTGGAGGGAAATAAGCTTCTCAATTTTTTGAGGTCATTGAAGAGCATGGTGCTGATTCTATGGGAAGTACTGACAATAAGGGAAAGATGCATGTCGAGGAAGCTGGTGAGGGTATGGAGAATGAGACTAGTTGGAAAACTGAAATTGGGGCCTTAAAGGACCAAATTCAAAAGATGGAAAAGGTCTTCACCAAAGGCCTTTGAAATACGATTCTACTAAATATGTCTATGTTGGAAGTGGTGGGTAATTCTAGGAATGCTAACAATGCAAAGAATGAGAAACTTAATGATCTTGTTAATTCAATAGTTATGTAGTTTCGACCTTTTTGACTTTGGTCTTTCTGTTGGTTATGTTTTGCTTCTGACTGTGTTTCTCAGCTATGCCATTGTTCCTATGCTAGCATCTTTTGTTTGCCTACCTTCTTGTCTTTTTTGACTGTATAGGGTTCGGCCCCTAGTTTGCCACCTTACTTAATCAAAAACAACACCACCTACCTATCAAAGTGTTAGAATGGTATGATTTGTACAAAGTTTCTTGCTTCACTCTATTTTCTCCCTCTCCTCTTGCTTCCTTTTTACATGCTTCGCCTCTATCTTCTACCCATGTCCTCTTCTCCAATTGTGCCCCCTTATGATTTTCATTCCTTCTTTTATTATGAATATCATTTTCCTTTAAAGTAGTTCACCTTTTTTATTTATTTTATTCAATAATTTTTGTATTCTTTTTATTTTTTTCTCCTTTTTATTTTTATTTACTTTTTCTTGATTATATGATTTCTATAGTCTTTATTTTATTTTATTTTATTTATGAGGCCATTTTTTATTTATTTTTATAATTACTTAATAATAATATATAATTAATATTAATCATAATGACCTACTTAATAGTAGGCTAACAAAAGGTCAATAACATTATTTCATCCAAAAATGGTATATAACACATTACTTATCCAAATCTAAATTATAGAAATGTATTTATTGTTATCTATATAATGTATATATTATCAATGTCTTTTGTTATCTATACTTATTAAGGTGGTTAAGACAAGTAACAATATTATTGAATATCATAAAGATAATTGATTAATCATTTTAGAGATATGGGGGTTAGTCCACATACAAATATTAAAATGAACTAACACACACACATATATAATTATATAAATGCAAAAACATCAAATAATCACTAATTATAACCATTTAATTATGCATATACATGTATTAACAAATGTGGTGTGTGTACGGTTCTAGTCATTCTTCTGTCATCCCCTAACATCTTCATCTACATCACCCTCTCCAATGATGTGTTCCTTTCATCATGATCTAATGGCTGAGTTTGTCCTATGTCAAACTCACAACAAGTAGGTACTTAGACCATCACATCATGACATAAATATCATTAAATACTACTAATTAACAAATCAACATGACTATAATGTAATTAATATACAATACAACTAACTCATAGCAATGAAATAATGTAATCAAAGCATTATTAAACTATCCCATAGAAACATATAACTCATATCTTAGGAAAATAATAAACAAATCAAATTATCACCTATACATATCCATAGATAATCAAGTAAGTTTGCTTAGTGAGGAAATCAGGATGTAAAACAATATTCATACATAATGATAATATGGGTGATCATTAACATTTTATAGGATACCAAATAAAAGGGAAAGAGAAATGGAGAGAGAGAGAGAGAGAGAGAGAGAGAGAGAGAGAGAGAGAGAGAGAGAGAGAGAGAGAGAGAGAGAGAGAGAGAGAGAGAGAGAGAGAGAGAGAGAGAGAGAGAGAGAGAGAACCATATGAGGATGTGTATGAATAATTTATAATTTAATTCCATTATTCAATTGCTCTTTTTATGTAGTGTTTTTATTTCATATTTATGACACAATAATGATATCCTAATTTTAGTTGGGATTTTCTTAACATAAGTAGTCATTTGTTTTAAAAATAAAAAAATTATAATATTCTATATTTTCTTCTATTAATGGTTTTTTAATCTTACATTTCATATTTATTTAGAATGGTGATCTTTTTTATGTGTTTTTAAAAATTATCCTAGAAATCCTTATCAAATTGGATTATATCTATTTTTTACAAATTAATAAGGTGTAAAGATTTAGGTTTATATATGACCATTTTAACTAATTTTATGTTAAAATCATCCAAAAAATATTGATTTGGTACCATGGATGGAGTTCCTAATGAATTAAAGTCAATCCATGCAACTAGTAAACCCTTCCTTTCACACTCAACCAATTACACATAAGAACAAGAGATTGAAAACTTATTCATTTATTAATTAAAAAAAATCATAAGGTATTTCTCAAAAAAATGTTATAATTCAATTACAATGAGGTTTTTTTAGGAAAATTGGGCTCACAACCATTCAAATATTAGTTTTATGTGAGGTGTGCCCCTTCCATCTCTCTAACCTTGTCCTCCTTTTGGATATAAATTTGGAAGTGTTTACTCATGCCAATTTACTTCCTCTTAGATTTAATTTCTTAATAGAGCCTCATTATTTACTAATATACTTTAATAATGATGCTCAGACATTTTATTTATGGGCATTTTTATAAATTTCTATAAGCTTGTTTCTTACCATTCCCATTAACTACTTGCTTAATGTCTAGATAATACATTTTTTGATGATGTGTAAAGAATAGTTTAGTGGTTTAGATATCCAAATGGATTTTAGCCACCAAAATCATAACTATCATATTATCTATTAGTTAATCAAAAATTTATTTCCTAGGTACCAAAGAGTAACCACTCAAATATTGACAATTAGGTGGCCCTATCAGAATTACATGGTACCAATTTAGACTACTTAACTTTCCAAAATATTCCTTACTCATCTAAAAATTGAAGTTTAAATACTTATTACTCATGCATGTGTGAGTATCACATACAACCGTATCCAAATAATTTTTTGTTATGGCTTTATGCTTATTCCCTTGTTTGGTAAAAATGGTGTGAGATCACATGTTCCAAAATTTACATAGACTTTCAATCTAATATCTAAAAATTTGGAATTGTTGTCTTGATTCATATTTATTCCCTTGGATTAGTCTATTTTGTGTTTTTCCACATTCATGCATGAATATCTAAACTCTTCAAAATGATATAGGACCCTTTTTCACCTAGGATGCTCTTACATCAGACACTCTAGGTAACTAAGGCTGAAATATTTGAAATCATATTGATAACAACCAATTTATAAAAGGTATAGACATGATATGTATTTAATTATGTGATTCCTCCACTTTACCAAATATTTATTATATTCTTTCTCATGTATCTACCTCACAACCTTAGAGTAAATTACTAAATCTATCTCTTCCATCTTCTTTTTAGGAAATTATGCCTTCTAGTCTAAAGTTTACATATCTTCTCCTTATTCTCCTTATGGCTCATGAAAATAATAAAAGTTAATTATATTTAATATTGGTGATATATCCATTTATTACATAATTTAAATATCATATGTATTAGTTGAAAACATCTATAACACTTTACATGGTCCTATATTTTTCATCTTCAACTTGTTATATGTTCCTTATGGAAACCTTTCATTTTGAAAATATGATAATACCAAGTCTCCTAATTGAAATTATTTACTTATACACCTCTCATCTACACACTTACTATAACTTGAACTACTTTTAAAACAAAATATTCACTTCTTCATCCAACATTCACATGAATTTGGCATACTTCTCAACTTTTACATTTTATCCATGCACCTCAAGTATTATCATCAACTCTATGAATCCTCTTGGATTTAATCCAAAAAAAACTTGTAACAGGTTTTTTCATGTACTTCTATTAAAAAAAATGTAGGCAAAGTCATTTTTTGGTAGGCAAACGTATCATGTGCTAAAATCATATTTAACTATGCCAGTTTATCTCCTACTAGGAATATCTATTTTTCCAAGGCTCATGTTAATGACTTCCATTTTTCCATCAGCATGTGGATGGTATATGGGACTATAATTCATTATTTTCCCCAAATTCTTCCATAAAGTATTCCATAATGGCCTCCAAACATGGTTTCTCTATTTAAAACTATGTTGCATGGTAGTTCATGCATCCTCACCACCACTCTAAATAAAAAAACGGTTGTGCCTATTATGTCACTAATTTTTTAATAATAAATAAAGTGTGTCATTTTATAAATCAATTTACTAAGAAAAAGATGGAATTATAGTCGTTATAAATTCTAGGAAATCAAAGAAAAAATTGTATACTTATTTCAACCCATTTTGTTTTTGGCACTATCAAGGGTTGGTACAAACCCATATTATAACTTCTTCCTTTAGAAAACTAACATATCTACCACTTTTATACATAATTTTAGGAATTTTCACCCATATTTAGTTTATAATAACCTTCATCCAATAGTGTGAATGCCTTGTCTCCCATGAAGTGTCAAGATAGTCCACCAATATTTTTTTCCTTTATGATATTCATGTGCATCAACTATTTGGGTACACACAATTGTGATACTTTAAAAAAATAATGATCCTAAGTTTTATAATCCAACCATCATGTCTGATTGTTGCTTTTTAACTCTTTTTAATATTTCCATGCATCTCAAAAATATTATTCCTTAGATTACAAATCCTTCATCAAATAAAAACCTGATACTTTAACTCTCATCTCATTCAACACTATTACTCTCCTACTTAACACATATATGAACCTATTTGACCTTTGACTCTTGTGATTCGATACAAACATATATATTTTGAGGTAATTTACCCACATCATATTCAATTTGGATTAACTTCCCTTGGATATTAATGAATCAAATTACATGGTGGTATGTATATAGTAAAAATTATTTATACAACTTATAATTTCTCCACTTTTCATTGCTTTCACTATGGCATAGAATTCTTATTCACAAAAAAATACTTTCATTTAGAATCATTCAAATTGTCAATAAAATAAGACATATGCCTTCCTTATTAGATTATTACAACACCAATAATTTTTACACTAGTGTCACAATCCAATTGGAATACATTTTTATATTCTAACATTGTGAACACTAGATACCCTATCACCTTCTTATATAGTGCATAATAATCACGCTCAATTTTTTATGTCCAAATAAATGGATTATTATTTTCATGAAATGTATCTATTTTTGAATAAAAATTAAACTAAAATTACTTATGAACTTCCTATATAATCTCACTATTCCTTGAACAATTCATGCTAAAAATATATTTCTTTGAGATGGCCAGACTACTATCATGTGTACTTTCTATAGGTCTATCTTTATCCCTGCCTTAGAGATGATAAAACCTAATTACACTAGCTCCTATTTCATAAAAATATGTTTATTCACATTAACCAATAATTTCTATACATGAAATATTTCTAACACATTACTTAGATGCACTAAATGATCCTCATTTATCTTAATAGACACCCAAATATCCTACAAATAGATAATATCATACTTTTCATGAATGGATTTAATAATTCTTTAATCAATCTAATAAATGTAAGAGGAATTTTAGTAATCAAAAATGGAATATACGTCCATTAAATTATCCCTTAATTTATCTTAAACATTGGTTTACACTCATGACCTTCACAAATTCTAATCTGGTGGTGTCCATTCTTCAAGTCAATATCGATAAAGTAATTAAAACCTATTGGACCCAAAATTTTGACTAAGTATTTGGTATTTTAGTGAAAAATTGGCATGAATTGATAGGATCATAGTTTATAAACACTATGGTACAAAAATATCTTGTCACAAAAATATCATGCAATGGGACCAGTGAGGCATGAAAGGATAAGGCATGGAAATATCAACATGAGAAGACCTAGTTAAAGATAAAACATAACTATGAGGAAACCAAGATCAAAGGAATTAGAAAAATAGAGAAAGACTTGGGGAATGAATTTGAAGTGGGAGATAGTTGAGGAGTGAGTCTCAAGGGCCATTTAGACATTAACCATAAAGAGTTTTACGCACTCCCATGAAGAGGAGGATATATGGCAACAAGGATATAGAATAAAACAAGAATATAGGGGACATAAAGGATTTTTTCCTTAAAAGAAAATGATTGAGACAAACATGAATCTAAAAATACTAATATTTCATAGGCCAATCACCCATGTTGTCATTTATTATGTAACTACATGGTTAGGAAAAAACAAGTATAAATACCACTATGTGGAATCATGTAAAGTGACTGATGATGAATAAAATATAAAAACAATATAATATAGACGTGTGGATATTACTATAAGTTTAGGTTTTATATGTTTATGTTTAAAGTAACATTTTAGTATGAACTATGAACCATATTAACTAATTTTGTTGTTTATCTTTTATAAGGAGATATATGGAATATAAATTATGAATTTATAATTTGTTGAACTTCATGGAATTTTTTCTATATTCATAATGGTGGTAATTATTAAGTCTAGGTCTATAGTAGTGTATTTATTTCTATATATAACTACTAGTTATATATATCAATAATGATAAGTATATGACTAACATATTACTAATCAACAAAACCCATAAGAACCCATCTCCTATTGTGTGCTTCAGGTGAGCACACAAGACCATAGTCTTGTATGAAGGGCCAATGCATAATCTCATTAAAGTTATACTTAACACCTAAGAAAATGTGATTAAGATATTAAAAAGTCAAACATTTTTGTTCTATTACTAGGACTCCTTCTGATTATTGTATACTAATAGAATATGCTTGAAAATATAACCCTTGAATGTATTAAATAGTGGATTACTAAGGTCAAGAATAATTCTATGCTTTATTATCTTGAACTAAGACTTTATGCATGTCAATGGGTGGAAAAAAATATCTATATTACATTATATGAGACTTATTTATTGAATTCCATGTTCATTGATATGCTTGGCTATCTACTTATATTCAAGGTTGATCATGAAATTTTGGGAGAAGATAATCTTGGATGATAGACCATCAAAAGGATTTAACATGAATAAGAACATCATGGGTGTGAGATATTAATATATAGTGGAAAGGAATGCTAAATAGATACATTTTAGAATATGTTATAAGCACTTACTCTTATCCTAAAGAATATAAGTTATAGTTACTTAGAGAACTACATAGCTAGTATATTAGACATTTGCCACTAGAAGTCAAGAAGTTGTTCATTGATTGTGGACTTGAAAATATACCAATGGAGGATAAATCCATCCTTTCATGGGACACATAATTTTAAGGGGAATGTAGAGGTCTTGGTGAGAATTTTATGTTTAGATTGGTAGCTAGTCAACATGAATTACAAAAGTGAAAATATGATGAAGATTGATAGAGAATCATAGGGGAAGAAGCATGAGAAATGACAAAGAGAATTCAAAAAGTGATGTTAGAATCTATAGGGAAGTGGGAATGCAAAAGGAGGACTCCATCACTTTCAAATTGCACCCAATGCTAATTTTATTATATGGAGGAGAAACTAGTCAAATAGAAGATACTGAAGAAATAATTTTGAACCAACCAAATTTCCCAACCATAGTGCAGTGTTCATGCCTTTGAATCAAATGAATTAATTATATAGAACTAGGATACATATAGTGTAGAATCAAAAACTTATCCTATAAGGAAAATTGTAACTAAGCTAATTTATTTCCTCTTTAAGGGAATTTTATGGCCCAACTTGGGATGCTTGACAAACCTAGCATTCATAATGGACAAAGTATAGGCCCTAATATTATTAATCAAACAACTACTATGACCCAAAAAATGGGAATTACTATTGGATGTGATAAAGGTGGATTAGGAGGTGGAACAAGAGGAAGTGGTAAACTTTCCCCTCAAAAAATAGGATGTGAGGGTTCTCAATAGCCACCAACACAAACACCTTAGTTGTCAATAGTATATTATGAAATAATGTCTCACCTACCTAAATATTGAGGCATGGATAATTTTTTAGAGAACATCCATAAGTGCAAACTCATTTGGTGGGCATGAGGCATCACTTATTCTAAATAAAAGGCCACACAATTCATGACCACACTTTTTGAAATAACACATAAGTGGTATTGGAAGTTAAACCCTCAACAAGTAGTAATTGACTATGATCATCTCAAAATAACATTCCTAAATTTGAGAAACAAAGTATTACTACACTAAAAGACATAAAATAAGAACTCACTGAAAGTGTATTGGATTATGATTCATGTTTCAAAACACTTCTCTCAAATATTTCATTTGAAATTAATGTTGCTTAGTATGCATATTGGTTTGTGGGAGATTTTTTTCTTCCTTTTAGATGAACACTATCCCAAAAGACCTTAACTAGCCCATATAAAGACTTTGAAGCTACTCTCTGTGCTAAGGCTATTGGTAGTATTGACATTGGAATCATTGTATTCATGCAATCCTAAATAGGTTTAATGTAATCAAAGCTACAAAAATTTAACTAAAAATTATGTATATAATACTTGTAATGGTCTTTGGTGTATTGATTATGAGTCTGAAGGTCATAATGGAAGTAACTACCCATGTAAAAACATTCATGCTGTATTGAAGTAGTCCTATGAAATTTTCCATGCAGAACATGATGTACACTCTTATCCTCTCCTACAATGGGATACACATTATAAGTTATTTGAATACTATAAGATATACAATGCCTACACTCATAAAAAAACCATTTCTAGTTAATTAGTGATATCCATGAATCACATGCATATGGTGAATTTCAAACCTCTATATCTAAAAATCAAGATAATGGTGGCTGTCATGAGTGAGGTAGAGAGAGGATGAGGAGTCGATTGTTTCCCACAAAGAACATTTTATAAGTGTGGATCCCCAAACCAATATCAAAGGGATTGTCTGGTTTATCCAACATGTGATTTTTGTAAAAATGAACATCAATTGGAAGAATTTCTTGATTTATACATATCCATCACTAAGGAAATAAATGAAAAAATTATAGGTATGATTCACATCAAGAAACCTCATTGGAAATCATGCTCAATAACCCCAATAGCTCAATAGGTGAATATCACTACATGTAGTGGTGAAAAATCTCAGTCTACATGTACTTCTATAGATAAGGTACAACATAAATATCCTCAACAAGGAAGTATCTAGATGCATAATAATAGAAGGATGTACTCTAAGACATTGTGATGCTAGTATGGGAACTATAAGGAGAAATTCAATTTCTTAAGGACCAAGAAGCAACATAATGCACTAATATGTATAAGGAAAAAAATCTTCAAAATGTGGTGTGAGATGATTTCCAAGAGCTATACAAATGTATGTTAGATGAAGAGATTATCCCATAATTGATTACTTGGCTTAAAAATTAGGTAAAAACACCAAATAATTCCTAACATCAATTGACTCAATAAACTAAGAATCATTAATTAAATCATGCTCAATGGTAAGATATCTATATTCCTCTTATCCCTCAAGAGGACAAACAAATACTAGTGAGTTCTACCATAAATGGTTGGGTTATTCAGGATATCTTAGTTGACACTAGAGCTAAGGTTAATGTCCTCACTAAGGATGCATGGTGAAAAATGTCTAGTATAGCATTTTAACCATCTATGTACATATTGTTTATGGCTAATAAAACTAATGTTTTCCAAATTATAATCCTTAAGAATATAATGGTCGATATCTTTAGAGTACCATTCAAAGCTGGCTTTGAATTTCTCAATTTAGTGGAGGTAGGTGACTTTCTAGATCTATTAGATAAACCTTGGTGTTATGAAAATAATGTAGACTTAAGTTTCAAAAAGTGTTATACCAATTTTGAGAATATTGATCAATGCATTGTTATTCCAGTAGATCAAACACATGGTCCTCCATACATAGAACCTATTAATGTGGAAGAATATATTCAACACATCTATAATATTACAACTAGAGATGGTAAACAACATGATCCTAGACTTGATGGCATCCTCTAATGGATGGATAATTAGTCCCTTTTTGATACTACAAGTAATGTTTGTAATTTTTGGGCCCATGGTGACTATGACCTCTCTAGAATAGTATGTAGTACCTTTAGTAGTTGTGAAAACATCCCACACCAATATTATAAACACCATAATTTTGTTCACCTTATTATTAGATAAGTTTTAAGAGGACCAATTATGAATACACCTTTAAAAATACTTTATGAAGCCCTTAGTTTCAAGGAAAAATAGAAGTATGTTACTTTTTCCAGTGCCTTGAAGAGTTTTATAACTCTAAAAGTGATCATATATGATGATTGGTTCACCTTTTTGATGTTATAATCACGAGGTGGTGGCAAACCCATAATGAGAAAATTATCCATTGGGATCAAGTACACTCTACTTTGCATCACTAATTTCATCATGATAAATGAATATGGGGTGCAATAAGCTATAGTGAAGTATGATCCCCTGAACCACATGTAGATGCATGTGAATCAATGTGGAAGAATAAAGAGTCTTTCTTTCTAGAGTACATCTAGCTATAGGATTTCTATGTAACTTTATGAACTTGGGATAGAGCATGGTATGTTTAAAAATAATAAAATATGGGTACTAATTTTTGTCATCTATTCAAATAAATAATGAATTTAGCATTATATTTCTCATCTCTAAAAATAGATTTGTACCTCACTCTCCATGACATATGTGAAGCAGTTGTTGGTGACCCTATTCCAAATGAAGATCACTTGAGGTATACCCATGGTTTCATAGGAGGGATAAATATCTTTAATGATCCCTCTATACAAGTTTTTTCTACACTAGACCTTATCTTTGATCAAGAATGGCATGAAAATATACACCTAGGGAAGAAAAAACTAGTATTTTAGGTATATAAAGGTGAGTGGTCTAACCCACCTAACCCATTATAAAATCATTTTGATGTTCCTATATAATATTTCTCATGAATTTTTCATGATATTGGTCCTAATACAGACAACCCTTATATAGAACCAATTCAAACTATCCCACACAACATAGATATAGAGGAAGAACAAAAAATAGTTACAATAGGTAATTATTGGAATGACATAAGTTTTTTTTATATATTTGAGTTATTAAAAGAATACCAAGATTTCATCCCAAGAATCTATAGTGAAATGAAAGGTGTGAATCCATATCTAGACAAAATGCATATGAAACTAGTTGATGATGATCGACCAGTCAGGAAAAGACCATATAGGGTGAATCCAAATCTATGAACATGCATGAAGGAAGAACATAATAGTATGTTTCATGCTAGAGTGATTATCCCAATCGATGAATCTATGTGGGTAACTCCCATAGTCATAAGTATGAAAAAATAGATGCATTATAGTTTTCATTGATGACCATATATTTAATGCATCTTGCATTATTGATCCCTTCCCAACACCATTCATAAAGGAAATCGTTGAAGGCATCACTAGGTGTGAAATATATAATTTCACAAATGGATTTTTGGGATACCATCAAGTCTATATCTCCAATGAGGATTGACCCAAGACAACATTTGCCATCTAATGGGGATAATTTGCATATACTATCATGCTTTTTGGATTGAATAATACACCTAATATATTTTCATGTATATCCATGGAGGCCTTTAAACATTTCATGCATAAATTTATTCAAGTCTACTTAGATGACTGGATAATCTATGGTTTGGTAAAGGACCATTTTTTTAATCTATGTATCATGCTTGATAATTTATGATTCTTAAAAATATCACTAACTCTAAAGAATCATATTTTTTCTATAACTTTTGTTGTTCTTCTAGAACATATTATCTGAAAGGATAGAATTTTGGTAGACCTAACAAAATTATTTATCATTCTTTACCTCCCAATACCAAATTCTTAGCATGATGTTTATGCTCTTATATGCCATACCAAGTATTATAGGAAATTAATTAATAGATATGTAAATATTTTCAGGCCTTTAGAGGAACTATTAAAACATAATGAGTACTTTATCTAGGCATACTTTTATAATAAGCTTTTGAAGCTTTAAAAGACAAATTGGTCACCGCTCTCCCTGATTGGACAAAACCATTACATGTCCATGTTGATGCCTCTAAAATGGAATTTGGATCAATCATTAAAAAACCAAGTGAAGGTCACCTTGATTACACTATGTATTTTTCTATCAAAAAACTTACTCTAACTGAGCAAAATTACACCACCATGGAGCGTGAAGCATTGTCAATAGTTTATGCTCTACAAATTTTTTGATAATACTTGTTGGAAAATTCTTTTATAGTATATACAAATAATTAATATTTAAATTATTTGGTAAATAAACCTATGATGCATGGCCATATCTACCATTGGTTAATGTTGTTTCAATAATTTCAATTCTCTGTCATGGTCAAACTAGGAAAAACTAATTATGGTGTTGACCATATTTCTCATATTGATTCTAGAGAACCACCATGTGTTATTGAATATGACCTACCTAATCTTCAACTATTTTTAGTTTCTCATGTTCCTAAATATTTGGATTATATTGAAAATTTCTTAACTACTAGCTCAGTACTCGATCATTTGACTCCTTAGACTAAGAAACAACTCATGGTCTACACCACACCTTTTTAGCTCATCAGAGGGGACCTCTACAAGCTTTTATGAGATGAAATTATCTAGAATTGTGTCATGAAACATGATAACTTTTAATTAATCAAATAATATAATGAGGTAATTTCAAGAGGACACTATACTAGAGAGGCTACTACATGTAAGTTTCTACTAGCTAGATTATGGTGAAAATCTTCTTTTTCAAGATGCCAAAATGTATGTTAGGAAGTGTGATATTTGTTAGCATGTGGTAAATCCAAATCATCAGGATGCCATGATATTATATCAAATTATATCTCAATATCCATTTTAAAAGTGGGTCATTAATTTTTTCAACACCATAAATCCATCTGGATGATGTACAGGTTCCCATTATATCATTATAATAAATGATTATTTCACATGCTAGGTAGAAGCTATGGCAACAAGGGATTATGCTATTACTATTGCTATGTGCTTCATTTTGGAACATATAATAACCCATTTTGTATTCTCCTTAATTTTTACTAGTGATCATAGTACACATTTCCTCAATGAAACTTTTCACATTCTACTTGCTAAGTTCATGATTTCCCATCAAAAAACAACACTGTATTATCCTTAGGCCAATGGCACTACTGAGGAATTCAATAAAATCTTAGGAACAAAACTTATAAATATTTTTAATATTGGTCACACTTATAGGGATGATAGAGTATATGTAATAATTTGGTCTTATCATACAAATTATAAGCATTTGAACAAAAACATACCATTTAATCTGGTATATGGTAAAGAGACAAATTATACTAGTTAAATTATTGGTACCATCACTTCATATTGTACATGTTGGATAATTAGATGAGGAGTAGTTATTAAAATCACAATTGGATACTTTGTTGTATTTGGATGAATCTTGTTTCCTTTCTCATTGGAGTTAAGATGTGGATAAATGCAAACTAAAGGCATGGCATGATCAACACATTAGGCATAAAACATTTACCCCTGGGATGAAACTCTTACTCTATGACTCCAATTTCATGCACAATTCTAGAAAAAATCATATTCAATAGGATGATCCTTTTTTAATTCATAACATTCATCCTATTGATGCTCATCATTTTTAAAGATTAGATGGTCAATTCCTTCTTCGACATTATAATGGTAGTCGATTATGACCATATTTATCTTATTAATAGTATGAATTTTGTAAAAATAAGTCTTATGCCATTAGTGTAAGATTTGTTATTTTCAATAAACACACTAACTTCATTATGTTCAACATTTCCTTTATATAGAGTTTGTTTACATTTTTACTTTTAATTTCATAGAAGATCATGACACACTTTTTAGTATGGGGTGGAAGGTATTACATGTATCATGATTAAGGATATGCATTCAATTTTAGGTGTTCAATTTAAATATCCATATGATAATTTATTCCCACTAAATAGTTTAAAAATTCAAAAAAGTAGAACAACTATCTTACACTCCAAATAAATTCATAAGACATAGTTATCTTGCACTTCAAAGAAAAGTGTAGGATATGACATGTTAGTAATGTGATAGAAATAGCAATTATGATAAATGTTCCAACATCATGACAAGATAATAACATTAAGTGAATCTATGGTGAGAAGAAACAATCAAATAATGGTGTCTATTATGAGTGCATTAATAACAAGAAGTGATGTTCCAAAATACAGGGGGTAATAAATGAAAGTTACCCCATTAAACCTCTAAAAAGAAGAGATAACTCATTTTAGTTTTTACATTTGCTTTCATTTAAGTCTACACAACCAAATAATTAACTAATATAGATATATTCTAGAGCAAGTGCAAGTCAGAACATCAAAATTCTATAAATAGCTAATGACAGGAACATTAAGCTAAGTAATCAAACATAGAGGTGACTCCAAAACATGACCTACAATAGAAATAACTAGTAGTTTCATGTTGCATAGGTAAAAATCCACCATTATAAGGCATCAAATCAAGAAAATACAAATTCATGTACATCACAATCACATATTATTTTGGGAACATTGGATGGCCATGCCCCAACCTTCATGCTCCTTTAAGGGTGATGTAGCCTAAGATGAAGGCCTTAAGAAATGATCCATTTAAAACTATACCAGAATAAGAATAATTACTTGGGGGGGAAGTAGTACTAATCTAAGAAGAAAAACATGAAGAATAATTTTAGTGTGTGAAATGTGAATTTAGGATGGTGCACCAAGTGAGGAAGGCACAATCATCTCCACTCCTATTGTTGATGATAGAGGAAATGTAGTACCTAGAGATGGTACTGCACATGAAAAATTGGGTCTTGAAAGTAAACTTTTATATCATATTCAAATACAACCACCATCAATTAGGGACTGATTTTGAGTTCCAAAAGGACTACTACGTTGAGTTCTAAAACCACAAAATCAATTGGTGTATGACCTCAAAATTTTCAATTCCTTAAATGATGTGGGGTTATTTAAATTGTTTAACCTTACATACTTTGTAAAACACATGGAAGAAATTAGTTTCCTACTCTTATATGTTTATTAGGATTACCTATACTTTTCAAGGCACAGCATGGAGATTATGCCTAAGAGAATAAGTAAAGTATCAAGAATGCAGTGCTCCATCATAGATGTAGAGTTTAACCTAGAGGATTTAAAAGAAATAGGAAAAACAACAATGGCACTAATTTACCAATATTAGGGCCACACCATGAACATAAAAAACCTATAAGATCCTACTATCAGGGTAGGCACATGCATTATCATGACCAAGATTAGTAATATTAATCATTAAAAATAGGTGGATATGGTTCACCTCTATATAGCTCACTAGGTTACTGGGGTATTGAAGTATAATTGGGCCATTTAATTTTCCCATAAAATCATATAATATGATAATAAGAGCCATCAAATACCAAGTAATAGGTTTTTATAAGGGGTGTTTTTATTATTAATGGTGTTTGATGAGAATGGTGTACTTGACTACACCTCAGGAGAGCTAAAGTGGGTATATCCACCTAAACACAAGTCCCCTATTAAATGATATAAGGCATTCATTTGCCAGAATCATGTCACCCCCACTTCAAAAAAGAAAATTAAATAATGATATGATGGTATAAAGGAGGCCTTTGGGAATGACTATAAATCAACATTTCTCTTTCGTGCACATAAAACTGGTTACTTATGGAGAAATTTTATCTTAGTTTAAGATACCTTATGCCTTTTTAGGTTTACACTTCATTGATTTATTAAACTATATTTTTGATGCATAGCTTCTCATCTTAGAAGTAAACCAAATTGACTTAAATATTCATACTCTTCAAAATATGTATGTCTATCTTGGAAAAAATGCCTATAGGCAAAAGAAAGAAATTGATCATATTGATATCAAGGTAAAACATACCATGTTGGTAGAATAAGTGATTAATTTGTTCTACATGTTATGTCCCAAGAATAAGACTTCAAAAGGCACAAAGCATACTCGAGAAAAACATCCACCCATACCACAAATTTTAAAGAAGTAGGATGGACATAATACCAGCATAAGTTCATAGTAAGATCCTCCAAAATGGTAGAGGACTACCCTAGTGTCACCTTATAAACCCTAACCAACAAGGTCTTCAACACCTAGACCTTCCCTACCTAGAGATTCACGTACATAGGTTCCTCCACCACCATCTCCACCTCCAAGGACCTATTTTCATGCATCACCACCAAGTGTTTTTTGAACATGTGTTGTTCGAAAAAGTAAATTGTAAAAAGAACCTAATGGTTCAACACCATTAGCCCCTCTGAAAATAATATAATAATAACCTAAAATCCATAAGGAATAACTGGAGGATTTTGACTCTAAAAATATACCTTCCCCAATGCAAGAGGAGGAGACCACCTTTGATTACATGACATTGGACATTAGAGGTCCATTACATAAAGAGTGGGGTGGTTATGATACTCAGTAGATGGGCAAGATGACCATTGGCATAACTTCTTTATCTACCAACATAAAGGTCAAAAATTTAGAGCATGACCCAAACAAAGGAAAGGAGCCTACCAATTTAAGGGACAACCACATTTGATTGATGCATCTACCAATATGTATAATTATTACTAAATAGGCATTTAATATATCATGCTCTATCTTTGGTTTTACTTCCTTCCTCATGATGCAACTATTGACATAAGGCAATAAATGTCCTTCCTTTTGGACATATATAACAAAGAACACTATTTTGATATTCCTACATATAACTTCTTGTTGAATCCTTAAGCCCCAGGATTGAAAAATACATAATGTGTTGATCCTCAAAATATATCCCCTTTACAAGATAGTGCCACATTTTTGAAAATGGATTTTAATGTCATGAACCAAAATATACTTTCTAATTATGATGAGCATGATGCAGAGAAGAAACATGGCCAGGTAGTGGCAATGTATGAGAAAGAGGTTTCTACCTAGAAGGCACTTAAGGAATAAGTTTCCATACCAAAACAATAAATTAGGGAAGCCACAAAGTCTAAGGTAAAAACCTTGAATCTATGTAAATAAATTTTCGGCCAAGAACTAGCATTGGTAGATGGAGTGCCTCTAGATGGGGAAGCTATGGATAAATTAGAGACTCTGGTGAATCTCCTGTTGAATCACTACAAGTAACAACCTACACAAAGGAATTAAGAATTATTGGTAGCATAATAGTTTATTGAGGTAGTGGAGGTTTTTAAACATTCTCTCAAAAGAGTTGGGGAAGTAAACCCCATATTGGATGGGGATTTTGAAAAATTGGTGTGACATAATAAAATTTTGGAAGATCGACTCAATATAGAGGAGTCTCAAAGGCGTAAGTTAGTATATTTTTCCCTCTTAATAAAATATCACACTGAGTACATGAAGGCATTCAAATATGTCAAATATATGCAAGATAAAATAAATACACATTGATAATAATTCAATGCTAGTTTTGTAGCTATCCAATGATAGGTTGTCATTGAGGTCTGGACATTAGAATAATTTTAAAAGGATGAAAACACATCCCTTGACTGATTGGTCAAGAAGGCAAATGAATATCCTAACCAACCTAAGGAGATGAATAAATCAAATGTATCCATTGAAGAAATAATGTCAAAATTTCTTAACACATGTCACATTGGGACAATGTCAAGAAGCAAATTGAATAAACTAGGCCTGAGTTTTTGACTGAGGCCAAAATCAAGAATTAGTCTAGGATGGACTAAGAGTGTAGTGTGGGGTGATGTCAAAACCTAATTTTAATTAATTGTTTTTATTTTAGCATGGAACCAACATAGTGTGAGAGGAGCACAACATAAAAAGATTATGGTGTGAAACTAGCCTAGCACAAAAGGACTATGGCCCAAAACCATCTAGGCATGAAATTAAAATAACACAAAAGTATCACTACAAGAAGACCTAGTTAACTATGGAACATAACTATGAGGAACCTGAGAGCATATGACTCAAAAAAATAGTGAAATACATGGGGAGTGCATGTGAAGTGGGAGATGATTGAGAAATTAGTCTTAAGGGCCATCCAGACCCTAACCATCATGATTTTTTATTAGACCGTAAAGAAGAGGACATATGGTAGTAAGGATATAGCATTGAACAAGAATATAGGGGGCATAAAGGCCTAGGTACTTAAGAGAAAATAGTTGATATACCTCTATGGCTCTTAGGCTATTAATAGTTCAAAGGCCAATTACCCATGTTTTCATTTATTATGTAATTACTTGGTCAAGGAAAAACAACTATAAATACCATTTTATGAAATCATGTAAGGTGATCGATGATGAATAAAATATTAAAAAAATATAATATAGACTTGTATATATTGATATAAGTTTAGGTGTTGTGTTTATATTTAAAGTAACATTTGAGTATGAACTATGAACTAGATTAACTAATTATGTTGCTTATCTTTTGTAATGAGATATATCGAACATACATTATGAATTGATAATATGT
The DNA here is from genome assembly GCA_037957365.1 of Torreya grandis. Lineage (NCBI taxonomy): Eukaryota > Viridiplantae > Streptophyta > Pinopsida > Cupressales > Taxaceae > Torreya > Torreya grandis. The sequence continues at coordinate 833,468 of JARHVA010004891.1, forward strand.
TAAACTTCATGGAATTGTTTTTTATATTCATAGTGGTGGTGATTATTGAGTCTAGGCCTGTAGTAGTTTATTTATTTCTATGGGTAACTACTAATCATATATATGAATAATCTCAAGTATATTAATATCATGTTACTGAATAATGTAACCCATAAGAATTGGTCTCTTTTTGCACACTTTATGTGAGTGTGCAAGCCCAAAGTCTTGCATTAAGGGCTATCATGCAAGATAATTGGAGACACACTTAGTACATAAGAAAATGTTATTAAGAGATTAAAATCCCAACAACATTATTCAGTCAATCTATCATATCATGCATTCATATAAATGTAAATATTTACTTTATAATTATTTTATTATGTCATGTGAAACTGTACACATGAACCACTCTCCATCCTTGTTTTATGATAATACAATAGGTACTACATATGAGATCAAACATTATCTTATCAACCCTTTATTTAATAAACTATACACATATATTTGTACTTCCCCATTCTCCATGAGTTTCATCATATGTGTGTATTTATTTGGAAATATCACTCCTAGAATTAGGTCCATGTGATGGCTAATATTTTTAACTAGGTGTAGCTTCTCTATCAACTTGCTAGAGAGAATATTAGTGAACTATTTTAATAACTCCATCACTTCATGAATAATTTTATGCTCTATATTAGTTTTTGATTATATGACATCCTCTCAAACTAAGTTAGATATGATCACATAAAATTCCTTTTCTTGTTTTTATCTCAGGAAATAATTTCCTTTGAAACCATTAACACTCTCATGCACACACTGTTACACCCTCTTTTTTATCCATCCTTTAATGGTCTCAAGTTTTACTTTTTCCCATAAGTATAAAATGATAAATATTTTTTCACCCATCATATACTCCCTTTCATTAAAACTTCCAAAGCCTTCCCAAAATTATGACACAAATTCATGGGCATCAAGTCACACCACACTTCATCCTAATTATTTCCTATCTATAAAATCACTAGACATTGATCGTTGATGAGAAAATACTAACTCTTATAAAATACCAAAAAAATTAAGGATTTAGGTGTGACACCTTATTTAGGAATAAATATTTGACCATATCTATATAAACTAGAATATCTATGATACCACTATTTGTGATTATCTTTCAACATTTTCCACTTGACTTGCATATCATTCTAAATAAAATCTTCCATTGCACAAGTTATTTATCTTCCTTCAGTGGCTTAGATAAACATCTCTTTAGCATCAATGCCTCTACATTTTAGGGTTCCTCTATATTATTGATAAGCCCAACATATTCTTCATCTCCATGTGAAATATGTGTTCCTACATCTATCCTCATATAAATTTCACCTTGTGTTTGTGGGAATATAAAGGCTCGATGCCCTGGTTGTCCACACATATAATATATCCCAGACAATAATCTTCCCCCAACACATCCATATATAACTCTACCTTGATTTTGATATAATCCATCTTGTTTTTACATGTTCCCAAGAACTCTAACTTGGTCCTACATATGTGCATCACTGCATGTTGAAACTTATTCACCATGTCATGATTGATTTCTTTTGCCAAATGTTACTCTTCACATAGTTATTGATCATCTTTGTAAATTACTCTAGTGTCTTCTTGATATATTATCATATGCCGTAAGTGCCAATTAATATGTTTATTATATAATATTTAGCTGATACATGCTTATCTCTTTATAAATTAAAAAGTGAAATCTATTGATATACATCATGACCTTTTATTTATAAACTTTATTATGACCAGAGCTGATAGCAATTTTATATACTTATTATGTATAGTTTTTAATTTACATTTCATTATACCTAAGGTTTTGAAGCTTCTTTAAGATATCCATTTGACATTATCCAAATAATAATTTCCCTTTCATCATGGAAACCATTAAGTCATAGTGATTTACCCTTTTAGGGATTTACACAAGTAATTTCTATGTTTAGATTAAAGGGCTGAGATGCCTAAATCAGTTAGATAAAATGCAATAATTAAGCATTGGTTTATTATGAAATTTGACCTTCTTTGAATTTTTAAAAATAGAAATAAATAGGCATAAGTAAATACTTATCTATAAAATGATTGTTGTGGATGATGTGGGTTCTAAAAATTTGGTTTTGGATAGTTATGAGTGTCATCCATAGGATTCTAGAGTTTATTTCCACACTAGATAGTTTCACCCCAAATGGATATTAACACCATGACTATGTAGTGTCCTCAATGTGATGCAAATGTCCCCTTTCTTGGATTGTTCCTTTTTTTTAGATAACTTATGCATGTGTTTTTAAGTCTTATTCATGCACACACAAAACATGGAGTTCTATGTTGTGTTTGGAAAACCTTATTTATTATGTAAACCCTAATCTTCCTTATAAATATGGCATAATAAATAATCATGTGTTTGTTAATAGGATAGGATGGACATCATCAACACCTTGTTATGAATATAGTTTCTCACATACCAATACTCTGAAGAGGGATCAATTTTGATGTATTTATCACACCTAGTGCTTGATGTAAGTGAAAATGAATGTTATAATGAGAGTGGACTTGGATGCCTTGAATGTGCTTGATCTTTGAAATATTCAAAAAATTGGACTAGGGATGTTGTAGATGGTATTATACATAAGTAGGGAAGAATAGAGATCAAATACCTTGTATTTGTTGTGAATGTGTTTTTGCATCTATTTTTCATCTAGTAAATATAGGTCAATTAGACTTGTATTTATAGAGTTTTATAGCTTATACAGGTAATAAAATTTGCTTAGTCTGACCTTAGGAGGGGAACACATTTAAAAAATTATCCATTGGGAAGATCTAGGTCTAAAGATAGTAGTTACCAAATGGGAACAATAACACTATGTTTTTGTAGTGTCCCAAATATGGTCCTAATGTCCACTTGGTAGACTACATAGAAATTTGGGTTGGGATCTAAGAATATAGTTTTGGGATTATGTTTTGGTTACTTTAGTGACTATGGTATATATAATGGCTTAAAAAGTGTGTCTAAGGCTCTATGATAGGCCTAAGGCTAAGCTAGGAATAGGGTAACTCAAGTGATAACCTTAGCATCCAATTATCACTTTTAGGTTATTACATTCCCCCCCTCTTTATACTAGTAATGCAATAAAGTGAAATGACTAGTATAATGGAAAAATAAGTGTACCTATACTTATCATGGAAGTGAAGCATATGTCGCTAAGTCTAAGTATGCAAATCTAGGTCTATGTATGTGAAATATGATCTAAAGTAATGTTCTATAATGAAACATGGAAAACTAAGTCCTTACTTAATAGATGATCAAAAGAAAAAGATTGATGAAATAATATAACTAAGTAAAACTACGTAAAGATAGAGGAAAGGAATAAATACACCTCATTGGGTATGTAAACCAATGCATAAACTTGGTGATAACCTATATGTGTGAGTATACATAGTGATCATATCATTGAATATATTAGACTGAGCTGATGACTTGTTAAATCCTCATAGGGTAGCTTAGGAACTCAATCTAGTTTTGAATCCATCATTGCCCACCTCTATGTAGTGGACCCTATCTCTACAAATAATTTGGATAAGATTGTGTGTCTAACCCTCTCATGTGAGTGGCTCAATAACTCAAGTATGTCATGACTCTAACATTTCCAACCTATGTGAAACATTTTCATTCATAACTAAGCTACAGAAAGTGATAAAAGTATCTAAGTAAATATAACTATGTATGTCAGATCCACATCCACTTGGGAATGTGAACAACTATAGATGGAGTAAGCCATGAATCTGGTGACAACCTATAATGTGATAGAAATTATATACAACATAGAAAATAACATGGAGTTTTTCATTCCGTCTAATCAACTTATGTATAAATGATTATATGGAAACTATGTGTTGTGCACATGCCCCGAATATGGTATTTGAGTCTACTAAATCTTAACTGAGTATGTAATAATTGAATCTATATGTCTGAAATGAATGTATAAATGATAATTCCATGCATGATGCCCTAAAATATGGGAAACTAGTATTAATCTGATCTTAAATGAACGTATCTAAGCAATATTTGAACATAACTATCAAACTTGTGACTATCTCTATGTAAATATGTATTGTACCTAGTGTATTGGTGTGAATGATTTGGACTATCCTAAAGCTAAGGCTACTTGACATTAGTGACATGTAGTGGACAGTATCACCCTATGACACTAGTGTCATAATGTAGATGTTAATGTCTACCTAATAATATTTTTAAATTATCTAAACTAACTTTTAATTCTCTATTTTATTTTGTGTCTACCCTGAGTCTAACTTTTGAAACTAAGCCTATGTGATGAATATTTTTTTGAATAGTAAAGTAGGAGATTGAGCTCTATGAAAAATGCCTATAAATTACCCCTCTTATAAGGGTAAAAATGAAATATATGTAATAATTTCCATCTAATGAATTAGATCTACAAAATGTGTTAGCCAGTGTGCATTGTATTCTAATACAATGTACAAACATAACATCATATTGTAAATGACTTCGAGCATAAGTAGGTAAAATAAGATTTATGTTGTAATCTAACATTGAAAAAAGGTGTCAATATATATGTAATCAATATGCAAAAATAAATGTGAGCAACTACCTAGAGGATGGGGCATGATGTCCATCATGGCTGCCAAATAGGAAGGGTATATGCATGAGATCACTCATGGCTTCGAAAACTTGTGTGTGTGTGTGTGTGTGTGTGTGTGTGTGTGTGTGTGTGTGTGTGTGTGTGTGTGTGTGTGTGTGTGTGTGTGTGTGTGTGTGTGTGTTTGTGTGTGTGTGTGTGTGTGTGTGTGTGTGTGTGTGTGTGTGTGTGTGTGTGTGTGTGTGTGTGTGTGTGTGTGTGTGTGTGTGTGTGTTTGTGGAAAAAAAATACAAGTGTCATGGTGTAAATACATATAAATTACCATATATACAAATACATGAGACTTGAAAAATGTAGTCCAATGGGCCATAATACAAGGTACCTAGCCACATGTCACTAAATTTAAGAATGAATACATACAAGGACATGTTCAAATGTCTACATACATAAGCAACAATAAATTTAGAATAGATCAACATAGAAGGACATTTTAAAATGTTTGTATATAGTTGTAGGAAAGTACACATAAGGGTCATGGTTACATGTCCAAGGAATAGAAATAGAGAAGTGGTGTAGAGCCAAATAAAAAATGGCATATTCAAATGGCTTAAAAAATGGAATAAGTATATGAACAAAATTAAGTCTAATCTAGAAAACTTATAAATGAGACCATGTATAACTATGTAATATAAATCGATGTAGATGCGAGGATTTATATATATTGAGTCTAACTATTGATAGTTGGCAAAATATTTTGAGCAGTGAGGAACAGTGATCAATATCAAGATAAATTGATCTATAAATAGATGTATAATATGTAAAGATAAAACTTGGTTATAGTAATAATGTAGGATATGCACCCAATGGGTATATGTATCAAATGTATAATCTTGGATCATTGTAAACTCCCCTAATGGGTATGTGATAGTTGGTCTAGATTAGTATATTAGATCAAAGTCCTATTTAAAATATGAAAGCACTCAATAAAAAAAGGTGAAGCATATGTGTATGATAAAGCTAACTATACTATTATAACTAGCAATATGGAGTATCTTGCAAGTAGTATAAATGTAAACATAGTAATGTATACAATTTGTAAAATTTGTGTTTTTGAAATATTTGAATGTTTTTTATATTTTGACATGTTATATTTTTTTTTGTTTTTTTTGAGTATAAGCTATGTATAAACAAATGAAAATAAAATATGTACAAGGAGTGAGAAAGACAATGAAGTATTTATAAGGGTAGGAACCATACCAACCAATGAATCTCATGGGAGACTCGATATCATGTTGGTTTATGATAAAAATAGGAATGATAATCTCTCATGTAATGTGATTTTTATGATGTGGTAAGAATTAGAGTATTGTTCATCATCAAAATGATAATAACCTAGAGTGTTAGAGGTAATCACCTCATGTTTTAGATTGAGGTAAAAACAGGTTTTGAAGGGACCCGAAACCCTTTGACAGAAATAAAAGGATAGATCAATTAAAAGCACCAGGATAAACAATCCTTAGACCTACTAGGAACTAGCAGCAAAATCAGGAGAAACAGGGGCATCATCATTAACCATTTAGTATTCCACCCCCTAAAATTCTAACTAAAGATTTACTATCTATTTTTGAGGGGTAAAATCCAGAATAGTTGCCTGCCTGCCATCAGCAATATTCTGCTTACTTTCTAATTCTCTATTTTTCTTTGCGGATCTTCTTCCCAGTCGGTCAAGAGAGCCAACATCTGGTTTCATTTTTAATATTTGTACATCTCCTTTTTTAGATTTATCCCTAGTAGAAACCAGGTGTTTTGCCTTCATTTTCTGGTCATTTTTGCTATTTCTTGTTTCAACCCCCTTTGTAATGGTCTTTTTTTTGGCTCTTTTCTTAGGTTTGAAAAGTGCTTTATGATTTCTCCTTTATCTTTTACTTTTAGCATCTTCAGAGGGTAAACATTCTTATCCTGAATCACCCTGGTCTTAGAAGGAAGAGGATCACCCTCTTCTAATTTATTATCAGCTCCATCCAAGAATTTTCCCTCCTCCAGCTCATTTTTGTCTTCTACATCTCCCCAGTTGTCTTCTATCTTTTGATAGCCAACAATTTGTTTTGTTAAATCTATCAACTCATCTTTTCTTTGTTCAGGATTTGTGATTCTGATTGCAGCCCATATCCTTCTTGCTCAGAATTTTCTTTCTCAACCACAGACTCTTCATCTGCATCTGATTGTGGACCTTTGGGTTCTTCAATAGAGATCTCTTTCTCCTCCTCAACATGCAGAATGTTAATATCTTCATTCTTCTTTAGTTCTTGTTGATTATTTTATTTAGGTATCCATACTTTCTTATGCTGAACTATGGTCTTTCTTTCATCCAAAACACTGCTTGAATAATTTTTCCTTTTGTAAGGACAGTTTCTGGCCCAATGCCCCTATTTTTTACAAGCATAGCAGGAATTGGGAAGATCTTCAAACACAAACCTTGGAATTTTTTTAACATGCTTAGAAATTAAATCCACTTTTTCTGGGAGGTTGTTCAAATCTACAACTTTAACATAAAGTCTGGCATGTTGAAGTTTGGATCTGGTAATCGTTGCATTGTCTAATGCCACTAGTTCACCAAAAGAGCTGGCTATACCTCTAAATATGTCCTCATGCCAAAATTGTGTACTAGAAATTTATGTTTTGGTAATCACCTCATGTTGTGGAATAGAACTTTCTAAATTATGTTTTAGAATATTGATTGTGATTTTTGCCTTTGAAATTGTGTGTATTGTAGACATACAATGTTGTGGAGGCCTTTTTTTTAGAAAGTCTTGTACAAGAATGCTTGTTTGTTGAGAATTATTTTGACTCTATAACTTAAGATCTTACTCTTTCTATAACATGTCATGTGTATCTAAATGTTTTACCTTGATAAACTATATATGTGACTGATGTGCCTTAGGATGTTTAATAAATCCAAAACCTTGTTGACCACTATTATCAACTACTATAATAGGATAAGTGACACCTTGGGGCTATTAGCCAAACTTTGACCATGAAAATCATATTATTATAGATACTTTTGACCAAACCAATACCATATTAAACATTTATGATCATTTTGGAGAGGTATATTTTCTTGATTTATCTTTGTTTGTTGTATTGTTTCTTGTTGTGATTGTGCTTTTGAAACCTTTTATTATTCTAAGTTATAATTTGGTAATAATTTTTGTACTATTTTTGAATTTGACACTTTTTTAATTATTAGATGTGTTATTTTATGTTGTGTGAATGATGTGTCATTGTATGAGTCATATGTATCCATGACTTGTTGTATTTTTCTTTTTAATTATAAACATTAAATGGTGTGGTGCCCATACATTCTAGATTTTGCACAAAAATATCTGGCTTATTATCTCACCTGAAACATTATTTGACCTTCGAATTATTTTTGAATCACTATTTGTAGATATATTTTGTTATGATTTCATGTTTTGATATGTAACATTGTTTACCATAAATTGTCTAGTTGAAGATGTATACACATGATCTACACTATTATGCCCTAAAGGCCTTTATCTTATAAATAATTTTTAAAATGTTGTAATATTTTCAGTTAGTAGTTTATTTTGATTTTTTAAACTTTTAATTATCTTTCTCATACTAATAAGTTGATCACATAGAGTTTCACAAGTGTAACCCCTAGCTATTTATATTTGAACATGTAGACACACATCATGTAGAGAACAGGTGTCAATAGGTTGAGTAGGGGGATTAGTGATAGCATTATAGGCTACTTAATATTTTGGAGGAATGATATCATGGACATGGTTAGAGGTAAAGTATATATCACCCTCATGGATATGAGGAGTAGATGGAGATTCTTTCTTGGTCATAAGATATGATATTAAAGCATGAGACATATTTTTTAGCTTATGTGTTAAATCGTCTGTGTGTGTATAAGTTTGATTGTTAATGGAATTCCATATAGGATAGATATATCATGCTATGAGATATGACATATATTTCAATTGATATAAATAATCATTTATACATGTGTTTATGTCTTTTATGAGTTCATTCTAAATTAAAGGGAACAAGCATGGAAATGAAAGTATTAGAGTTTGTAACAAAAAGTTATTGATTTATTATACCATTATGATCATGATTATATGAATTATAAGATGTGTTAATCTAAAATATGGGTATAAATAGAAAAGGATACAAACCCTAAGTGTGTATAAGATTAGGATTTTTAAATATATATATTTTTTGCACCAATTTAAATTATATGTAAAATAAATTGAAACCCTAATATGAAATAAATATAATTTATCTAGATTATCTAAAATAAAATTAGAAAATCAGCAATAGGTAACCCTAAATTATTGTACAAAAAAATATATTATTGAAATCTAGGGTTTGAATCAATATTCAATGTAAGATGGGTTCACTAAACGATTTAACCTTTTAGGGTTTTACAAAAGTAATTATTATGTTTAGATTAAAGGGCTATGATGTCTACATCAATTAAATAGATTACAATAATTAATCACTTATTTATTGTTGAATTTGACCTTCCTTTAATTTTTAAAAATAGTTATAAATGGGCATAAATAAATACTTATTAATAAAATGATTGTCATAGATGATCTGAGTTTTGAAAACTACATTTTTGATAGTTCTAAGTGTCTTTAATGTGATTCTAGACTTTGTTTCTTTACTAGAAAATAGCATCCCATATGGATAGTAGTGCCATGCTTACATAGAGTCCTCAATGTGGTACTAATTTCCCCTTTGTGGGATTGTTCCTATTTTATAAAAACACCTACACTTATGTTTTAAGTCTTGTTCTCATGCACATGAAACATAGAGCTCTATGTTATGCCTAAAAAACATGATTTAGTGTGAGAAACCCTATCCTCTTTGTAAGTATGGCATGATCAATAATTATGTGTTCATTAGTAGGATAGTTGGACATCCTCAACACCCCACTATGAAGATATTTTCCTATATACCAATACTTTGAAGAGGGATCAAGCATGATGTAGTTCTCCAACCTAGTGCTTAATGAAGTGCAAGTGAATGAGAGAATGAGAGTGGACTTAGATGCCTTGAATGTACTTTAGATTTTAAATATTTTAAAATTGGGCTGAGGGATACTATAAATGGTCGTATGTAATAGTAGGGTAGAATAGGGATCAAATACCTTAATTTTTTTCAATTTACCTTTGGTTTGAATGTGCTTTTGCATCTATTTTCCATCTAGTGAATAGAGGTCAATTACACTTGTATTTATAAAGTTATATAGCTTGTGTAGATAATAAAATATGCCTAGGCTAACCTTAATAGGGGTAAACATTTCAAAAATTATCTATTGGGAAGATCGATGGCTAAGAACAATATCACCTAGTTGGGAATACTATCACCATGTGTATTTAGTGTCCCAAATTTGGTGCTAATGTCCACTTGGTAAACAACTAAGTATTTTGGGTTGGGATCTGAGAAGATAGTTCTATGATTGTGTTTTGATTGATTATAGATGAATGTGGTCTATAGAATGACTAAAAGTGTGTCCAAATATCTGGGATAGGCCTAGGTTTAATCTAGGAATAGGGTGACTTAAGTGACACTCTTAACATCTAATTATCACCTTTAGGTGATTACACCTAGGTTTTTATCTTGGTCTTTCCTCTTTTGTGTCACTTAATTTAGACTTATTTCCACTATAATGATAAATGTAACTTCAAATTTATATTTTCACATTAGGGTTCTTTTATTCTTCATACTCAAAATATTTTTCTGTGTCATTAATCTAATTACAGGTTTGTTAGGATTTAAATTTCCTAAGAAATAAGAAAAATATACCTTTTCAACCTTACCAATGCATGATATATTTACTAAAAATAATTTTTCAATAACCTTTCCCTATCATCTTCATGTGTCTTTACATCATATTATAACCTTTAACACTTTTAAATTATCCATCACATTTTCCTTTTCCCTTATCATCACTTTCATCATTCTTCAAAATGAACCCTCACCATCAGTCCTCTTTGAAAACATCTATATGTATTTTAACAAAACACAAAATTTCCATGAATTAATCTAGTATTCATATTATTCTTGTAGCTAAGTATCATTATCTAATGATTCTTTTTGGTGGTATATTCACTTATGAATTTCATGCACTGTTGTTGTAACTATTTTACTTATAATCCTATGTATGAGACTTCCACCACACCCTTGGTAGGGTTTGAAACTCACACTAGTATCACTTGATGTATTAAAATGTATGGATTTAATAATGAATGTAAGTTAATCCACATAGATAATAAACCCTTTCTTTCCCACTCAACCAATTACACACAAAGAAAAAATCTTGAAAACTTCTTTATTAATTAATCAAACAAACTACATAATGTTTTACTCATAATGGAGCTAAAACTTTATTATGATGAAGTTTCTCTAAGTAAATTGGGCTCACAACGAGATAAAAAATTACTTTACATGAGGCATTCCCCTTCCTTCTCTCTTGTGTTGCGTTCTTTATGGCTATAAATTTGAACATGTTTCCTCACACCCCTCAACTTATTCTTATCTTTACTATTTTGATAGAGCCTCTTGCATTCCTTAGTTGATTTATAAATTGTTCTAAAATTAATAATAATCCTCTTCATAACTATATATAAGCTCATTTCCTACCATGCCAATCAACTATTAATTAAATGCCTAGTTAATTCACTATTTTCTAATGTGTTCATACTAGGTTAGTGGTTTAGAGATCCTAATGCATTTTAGCTACCAAAATATCAAATAAAATATTAAATTTCATTTAATATTGGAATTATCATTTAGGTGTTAACATGTGACCATTAATATATCATTAGTTAGGTGACCCTATTAGAATTTTGTGGCTCCAAGTCTTAATTTTTAACTTTTAAACAACTTCATTTCTTGTCTATGTATTAAAGTATCAAGGATTCTTTAGCATGTACACATGAAAATATCCAAACATTTGTGCTCTATGTCTTCATGTTTATTCCATTTCTAGGTCAAATGGTACACAAACACATACAACCTGAGTTATATGTGCTTCAAATCTAATATCTAAGACATGGGCACCGTTGTCTTGCATCAATCATTCTTCTCTTGGCATAGTCTTATGTGTGCTCTTCCAATTACACATGTGAATATCAAAAATATTAAAAAATTATATAGTATTTTTTTACACCTTTTATGCTCCTACATTAATTCTTAAACTAGAGAATGTTTTACATAAGATATATCATTTACCATATAAATATTGATGATAAAAGATGATTTATTACAATTAATATTTATTAAAATGATAAAGTTATAATGTACTTAAGTTTTTACTAATATGTTTTTCTAAATTTATATGTGTATTCATCTAATATTCTCTAAAATAAATATTTGATTACATGGTTCAAGAAATAGAGTATCGAGATCTACCAAGACATTGTCAGTGAACTGTAAATGCCTAATGTGATAGGTCCTATCCACTATCTATAAAAACTTTATAATTTTTTGGGTCTATTCTACCATAAATAATATTTATTATATATCAAGATGATTTATTTCCATTATTCCTATTTAAATATTATATTTTTCCCTCATCTTCTTTATAATTGTAGTTCTAATTTTGACACTTGCTTGACATATAAAAATGGGATAGAAAGCTAGATTTGACAACCGTGACTACACTCGACTGAGTAATTAAATATTTTATATATTATAATAATATAAATATAGATTAAAATTCACATATTTCTCCAACCTATGTGAGCAATTTCTCAATAGTGATCTACTAGAATATGATGCAGTTCTTTAGCTTTCAACACATGAAACTATACAACTACGACCATTTTTATCTATTCAGACTTGTCTTAGGGATTATAACTTGATGAATTTTCAATTTTGTATTATTTAACACAATGTTTTAAGTACATGAAAATAAATTATCAATGTGAAAGTGATTTTTAACCTGACACCAAGTAGGAACTAGATTAGAAAATCCTTAGGCTTGATGTGTATAAATAAATGTATCTTTAGATAATTTCTCTCCGTAACCAACATGTGTAATATTTGGTCTAACCTAAGGTATGGATTTAAATTTTAAAAATAGTTTTTAGATGAACCTAAGGTACTATTAATGAATGTGGACACTATCAGTAACTAGAAACACCTAATTATTTATCATGTACTATCTAATAAAGGAGAAAAAGTAATCTCAAATATGGTGATAGTCTATGTAGGATAATATCTATTTATGAAATAAACTAGGGAGATCCCATATTTTAATTATATAAAATCAAGAAATTAAAACCTATATAGAGATAAATAGTTGGGAGATAATGTGAGCAAGAATTTAATGTGTATACATAAATCATTTATGTCAAAGATAGGTAAAAAATGATGTTCTCAATTATGTAATACAAAATATATGTACCTAAAAATCCCCCTTTTTATTATAATATTGAAAATGGTAGATTAAAATGATAAATTAATTAATTTAGTGCCATATTATAACCACATTTATTCTTTCTATATATTCCCCAAATATCTACCTTGCTTCATGCAAAACCTACAAGGATATATGTAGAAATCAATGTCCACCCATAATTAAAAAATATAAAGCAATCTAGATCATTTAAATATTTTTATATTGATAAGAGTAGGGATAATGTTAGTGGTTAATATTTTCTATTGAATTAAAATTATCTTTTAAACCTCTTTAAAATGGTTAATTGTATTAAATTATTTATTAGCCAATTAGCCTAAATTTTATACAATTTCCTATATTTATGTTGATAAAAACTTATAATATATATTATAACCTATTTTGAGATATAGTTTTACCTTAATTACAGTATATGTATGTCTTTAATTTATACTAAAAATATATAAAAAAAATCTATTAGATGTTTTAAATCATCACTTATAATCATATACACATACACACACACACACACACACACACACACACAAAACAAAAAAAAAAAAAAAAAAATACTTGTTAGTAAAATTTTAATTTCCATATAAAATTTATGAATAATACTAGAATAATCATTTCAATTTTATTATTATTTATTTATTTAACTTAAAGGATCAAATATATTTTAAATTATAATTCTCCTAGTTTTATGAATGTGATAGGAAAAGTAAGCCATGATCCTGTCAATAATTAAAAATATAGCTCTCCTTAACATATGATATTTTCCATGTTATTTTTATTCTATTGTGTGAGAATACCTAGCCATATAAAATTGATGGCTGGTATGGAAAGGATCCGTCACACCATGTAATGAATATAATCTATCCACATGAATTTTCCATGAACTTCTTTTAATTTTATCTGTAATTTAATTTTTTCACAAAGGTTTAAAATATTTTGTTGGGATTTTTTTTTAAGTAGGTTAAGGTTTAAATTTTTCCTATTAAAATTAGGAAACTTATATGTTTTTTTAATAAAAATTAATGCTTGTTTATATAGAGTGAGGTACCATGGAAAGCTTCAAAATGGAACCATTTTTTGTTGGATAATTTCATTTTTTGATAGTTTCACATTAGAAATATATAGTGAAAAGATGATGATATTATTAATGTTTTCTCAGATGTTTTATTAAAAGAGGCTAAAATTTGTGACTATTTGAAAGGTAAAATTGAAACTTTTTATTTTTTATTCAAACCTTTAGAAACTTTAAATTTATAATGTTAATATTATTTTTTATCTTTCAAAGTTTCAGGTATGTCATTCACTTAAAGGGGGGACATGATATGTAATGGGAATATATTTGATATTGAATATAAATGGATAATACGATGTTAACACTTTTTATGTTTCCTTCTTCGAAACAACATTAAAATTTGTTGCAATAAAAATATTTCATCTATGTTTTATTATGTTTAAATAATCCAAAATCAATACTTAAGATCCTAATATTATTTTCAAGCAAAAATTAGTATCTATGTTTGTTTATTTAATAATTATGAGTTCATTATGTTTATTTATTTAATAATTATGAGTACACTTTATTTTCCTTTAGGGTTTCATGCACAATAAATTTTTTAACATTATTTTTATGGGTATCAAGTTTTAATTAAAAATAAATTTCTTAGACTTAATTTATAGCACTTATGAAAGTGGTTGTATTTATTTAGAATATTATTTAATAAGATGATATGGTTGTAATGTATTTTTAAAAAAGTGTAAAATGTATAAAAGTATAACAATTTTTTATGGGTGTCAAATTTTACAACATTTTATTATAGATTCAAGATTCCATGTAATCTATCCAATAGATCTTTTCTATAAATTTATAGTTTAAAATAAACTATACAAAGTTAGTATGATGGTTTTAATTTAATATTTCATGTGCTATTATTATTAAAAAATATCTAAGAATGAAAACTTACATATAGTTTGTATGGGTTTTAAACTTAAAATTATGCTATAAAATTTTGATAGGAGATTGAAGATAAGCATGTTTGACTATCTATATAAAGGTATACTCATGATATTATGTTTGTGAGATAGATTTATAAAAATATCATAATTATTAAAAATCATTTATGGGGATCAAATATACATCCTTATTTCAATGAGTGGTGTCTCATAAGTTTAAATGGTCTACTTATCCATTGCGGTCTAATGTAATGCCCATTTTATTTGAATTCTTTTCATTGATGAAACTATGAATAGATGAAACTAGTAAATTTGTTTAAGATTTAGTTAAACAATATTATAAACTAAATCATATCATATTGAGATTAGTTGATCTTTTATCTCCTACAAGTGTAGAGTGGTTTCTATGGAAAACATGCTTGAATTTCATGATAAAAATATAATTTATCTAAATTTTTAATGAATTTTTAGGGATATAAGTTATTGGATACAATGTCTAATTGATGTAACAATAACAACTTAATGGCTTTTAATTTAAACTTTTTAAACTAAATTTTCCTATACAAAATGTTGATTTAGTGATTGGATACAATCTAATCAATATCGATGTTCTAAGATGTCACTGAAACTTCACATATTTTTATTGAAACTAGAAATCTAATTTGATAATTGGACTTCTACTTTATCATTTTTCTTAGACAATTTTGTAATCCTAGTCTCAAATGTCACAAATAATTTTACATGAATCTATGTTTATATTTAAATTGAAAATTTTAATTTATATTAATGTCTAAGTATGACTTTGTATTTTCAAAAAACCTTTTTAATTTAGATTTGATTTTTACTTTAAATCCTACATTCAGTGATGAAGGTCTAAATGCAAACTTGAATTTGTTTGCATATATTAATTGGGATTGGACTTATTAATTCTAAGCATTTTATCCATTTATTAAATCCCCATCAAAATTAGAATTATGATTAAACCTTACAATTTAACCTAATTTAATATATTCAAATACTTTTTAACATTAAAATATAACTTATACTTAAAAAAATATAAACATAAATTTTATATATTATAATAAATTATAAATTAAACATAAAAACTTAAATCATAAATATGCTAATCCAACATATAGCTAAAGTATGTCATTATTAATTAAAATACCCATTTGTGTCAAGGCTTTAAACATATCCTTTTGATGAATAAAACTAAGGTATAATTTTTTATAATTTCATGGTAAATGTTACAATGTTGTAAATGGGATTTTAAATTTATAATGGACTCACTAGATGTTTGATGTACATTTATACTTGTTATAAAAAATCAATCTATGGATTTTGGTGTGGGACATGAACTCATATATTAGTAAATGGATCCTAAAATATTTAATTAGATCATGGCCTTACTTGTTAACTCAAACAAACCAAATAAATAAATTTTAACTCTACAATGTGGAAGGAAGATTAGGCATTCTAATTTTCACTTTTTTAATGATGCAAAGTTAGAGTGGATGAATTGGTCGGTGAAGCCATTATTGAGATCTATTTTAGTCTATGGCATGGGATTTTTATGGCCTGGCATGTGAATGTAGATTGGATTGGGCATGTTTTGGGTGGATGGAATATTTATTTGCATCAATTTTAAGACTATTTTCTAGGAATGTCTCTTATACTTCATTTAAACTTCTAAGCATTTTCAGAAAAAAATATTAATTAAGTATTTTATTTTATTAATTTATAACTATGAAAATTGGTTGGATATTTAATACACATATTAATTAATTATGAAAACTTAGTAAATAATTATCTTTACTTTTTAATGTGTGTGTGTGTGTGTGTGTGTGTGTGTGTGTGTGTGTGTGTGTTTTCTTATTTTTATTTATTTATACATGTGTGTGTATCTAAATATAAGTGTCAATAACCTTAAATTTTTTCTAAGGGTTGGTATAATCTAAATTTAAATTTGTATATGTTGTTTGTAAAATTATTGTTGGATTCATAAGACTTAGAATTTATCCTAATAAGTACTCAATTATTTAGTTGATTTACATAGTAAAAACTCTAAACCTTACATGCATGGATTTTATTAACATTTTATAATTTAATTGTCTTAAAAGTTGTGATGCTAGATTTGATTATTATAATTTTATAGTTTAAGTAGAATGTCACCTATTACATTTCATGATTTTAGTTGATGCATGTTATCTTAGATGAAATTGGAACCATAAGATCTCAAAATACTTTATTTATTTAAAATGATTCTTTGTATCTACTCTGACCCACTATTGATATTCAAGATTGCATGACATGAGGGAAATTTGTTTAAGGCATATATCAACATAATTTTTTAGAGATAGATATTCAAACTATAAATAAATGTATGACTAAAATTTGTAACTGAGTATATGCATATGATGTCCATGTTGGACAGTTATGTGTGATTGATTAGAATTAAGTTTGATGATATAATGATTAATAGTGTGTGGATGTTTTTGATGATGCATGATCTAAACTTAATTGTAGTTAAAATTATATAAATATTTTTCATTCAGATATCATTACTAGTCGAGATTTAATTTATATAAAATTATTAGGTTGAATTCTTTAATTTTAATCTTTGAATGACATTGGAATTTTGTGTTAGTAAATCTTATATGTAGGTATAAAAAAAAATTATTATTGAATACAGATCATTATATACATAAATTGTACCAATGATATTATTAAAATAATTAATAAAATATAATTTAGTTGAATTTAATTTCCATTATTACATATGTAGAAGCATTTGTAAAAATAAGTTTGGTGAAATCTACACTTGTAATAATGATTGATTTAATTTTTAATTTATAAAATTATATCTTATTTTCTATTTATTCTATTTTGAACATAATATCTAATTATACATACTCAATATAATTTATCAAACTCTTCCATCTTATAATTTCCATTTAAATTAATAAGATATAGTGAGTTCTTGATACTGCATGCATAAGAACCTAGAATTGATTGAACATGGATACAAATACAGGGCAAAATTAAGATCACCTTGATAAGTATATAATTTGATAGAATAATTATATTATTTTCTTTTTGAATTTTATTATTATTTTTCAAGAAAGATCCCTAAGTGTTTTTATGTTAATATTTTAGCTTAGAAATGAAGATTTCATACTTTTAGGATGAATAAATTTGATCTCTATACTAGTAGAGTAAATGTTTTTTCCATCCATATTTAAAGTTTTTATTTGATGTAAAATTAGATCAATGATTATTTTATATTTATGAGTTATATGCTCATAAATTCTTGTTTATTTTAAGGATATTAAACATGATAGCTTATCAATGAACCCATGTACATGTTATTTTTATAATAGTTTAGATTTGTTGGCACTGCAATTATTATGATATTTTGTTCAAATAATATGAAAAGTTTCACTTTGAATTTATTTAATTTGACATTGTGTGAGCTATACTAACATGTTTTAGAAAATAATTTTAATGGAATTATATAATGATATGTGGTTGTTTAAGACTATTTTTTCAACTTTATCCTTTAAATATTTCATTAGGATCAAACCATGCTAATTGATTTATCCTTTTAGGATTTAATTATATAAATCCTATATTTGGATTAAAGGGTTGAGATCTCTAAATCAGTTAAATAAATTTCAATAATTAAGAAATGATTTTTTATGGCATTTTCCCTTCTTTAACTTTAGAAAAATAGCAATAACTAGGCATAAATATAGACTTATCTAAAAATTTACTATCATAGATGATTTGGGTTCTAAAAATTAGGTTTTTGATAGTTTTAAATGTCATGAACAGAATTTTGAAGTCTATTTCCTCACTAGATAGAAGAAAGCCTTATGGATAGTAGTCCCATGTTATTTTAGTGTCCTCAAAGTGGTGGTAGTATCCCCTTTAAGGGATTGTTCCTATTTTATAGGAGTACCTACACCTATGTTTTTAGGTCCTGTTCTTATGCATACAAAACCTAAAACTCTATGATGTGCATGAAAATATTGATTTAGTGTGCAAACCCTAATCCTCCTTAAAAGTATAGAATGCTAAATAATTATATGTAAATTAGTAGGATAGCATATAAATCCTCAACACATGACTGTGAATAGAGTTGCATACATACCAATACTCTGAATAGGGATCAAGCCCGATGTAGTTATCCAACATAGTGCTTAATGTAATTACAAGTGAATTCTATAATGAGAATGGACTTGGATGGATTGAATGTGCTTGAGATTTGAAATATTTGAAAACTAGGTTTAGGGTTGTTATAGATGGTAGTATGTAGAAGTAGGGCATAATAGGGACCAAATAACTTAATTTTTCTCAACTAGTCTTTGGTTTGAATGTGTTTTTGCATCTATTTTACATCTAGTGAATAGAGTTTAATTGGAATTATATTTATAGATATCTATAGCTTGTGTGGATAAAATAATATACTTAACCTGACCTTAAGAGGAGCACATATTTGAAAAATTATCCATTAGGAAGAGTTAGGGCTAAGGATAGTAGCACCAAGTTAGGTACTAGTGCCATGTGGTTATAGTGTCCCAAATGGGGTGTTAATGTCCACTTGGTAGAATGTTGAGAAAGTTGGGTTGGGATATGAGAAGATAGTCTTTGGACTATGTTTGAGTTTATTTTAGGTGATTATGGTCTAAAAAATGACTGAAAAAGTGTGTCTAAGGATCTAGGATATGTTTAAGGCTAACCTAGGAATAAGTTAACTCAAGTGACACTATTATCATCTAATCAACACTTTTAGGTGATCGCATTTGCCCCCGTCCCCTTATTCTAGTAATGTAAAAAATAAAAATGACTAGTATAAAGGTAAACTAAGTTTTCTTGGACTTACCTTCGAAGTTAATCCCTTGTAACTAAGTCTGAGTATGTGAATGTAGGTGTATGTATGTATAACATGATCTAAAGTAATTTCTTAAAATGAAACTTGAAAAAAATAGTCATTAATTAAGAGAGGATCAAATGCAAAAGACTATGCTAAAATAAAGTAACTGAGTAAAGTTGAGTAAATAGATAAGAAAGTAATGAATACATTTTGTTGGGTATGTGAACCAATGCATGAAGCTAGTGAAAACCTATGTGTGTGAGTGTACATAGTGATCATTTCATTGAATATATTGGATTAAGTTGATGGATTTCTCAATCCTAATATGGTTATCTCAATAACTCAATTTAATTTTGAATCCATCATTACCCACCCCTATTTGATGGATCTTGATTGCTCACCCATGTGAAGTAGATGCATCTATAGCTAAACTATGTAAAGTGTTGAATGTATCTAACTATGTATGTCATCTCTAAAGCCACTAGGGTATATTAGGTAGATCTAGACCAATCAGTAATGTCAACCATTATAGATGGAGTAAGGCATGAATATGGTGACAACTTGGAATGAAATATCATGTATATACATTATATAGAATGACATGGAGTTATCTTTTTTCTGATCAACCTATTTGTAGTTGAGTATATGGAAATTGTGTCGTGCACATGTCCCCAATTTGGTATTTGAGTATATTTAATTTGAAATGAGTATGTAATAGTTGAATCTATATAACTAAACCAAATGTGGGAATGATCATGCCATGCATGTGTTTAGTTCCTAAACAATGAAAGGTCTAGAGTAAGGGGAAAATGTAATTAAATATAATAAATATAGATTCATATCAATATAATCAAATTAATTACATAAGGAAAGAAGTAAAATTATCTAGAAAAACATGCTAAAAATGATTTAGGGGCTGAAAACTATTTTTTATGATTGGGAAGATATTAGGAATCTAGAACTAGATTTCATTTAGTGAAAAGATAAGAGCACTAATATAGGACACCCTAGGGTCTAACATTATTATCCTTTCTTGTTGCTATATCTAAACTAGTCACACAAATCTAGGTTTTCTATGTTTTGTTCATTATCCCTATGTGAGCTTACCCATGAAATTTTGAGACTTGAATATTTATGGAGCTCTTTATATATTTGTTTTAATTTTCAAAACCCTAGATCCATCTACACACATGAAAATAATAAATGCATCAAAATTAAAAGGGGGAAAAATTAGGTTAGGGGAAGTATGATCATATGATCTATAACCCCTAGTGTCCTTATCACAGCCTACATTAACCCTCAAGCTAAGATCTCAAACCAAATTTAGTTCTCCCTTAGGGAGTGTGCATAATCAACATGCATGGTAGATGTAAGAAAGACTTTCTCTTAGGCCCTTGATCAAGCATGAAAATCTATATGTGATGTAGAATCTTGAGGTATATTATTGACTAATTTTTAATTATGTACTATGCCAAAGTTGTAAGTGCTAGATATAAAATTCCTTGTGAAGTCCTTTATATAGGAGACTCTTTATTTTGAATTTTGGAATTTAATCATATTTGGTTGACATTACAAAAACAAACAAAAATTAAGGATGAAGCTAATAATGGATTGGGACTCATTATGCAAGGAAACCTAATAGTTTAGGCTCAAAATGTGATTGGATAGGAACACTAAAAATGGACACCCTAGGGTCCAACGCTATAGTCTAATTCTATTACTCTTGTCCTACAAGCTCAGGACCTAGGGAGATGGAATTAGAATGGGAAATAGAATTTGGCTAAGCTAGAATGATCATCTAAAAGATATGGATGACTAAAAATAAGCAAAAAGGTGACTAAAGAAATAAATAAGACCAAGACAAGCAAAATAAAAGACATTGCTAATGTGAATAAAGCTCATATTCTCTAATCAAAGTCTCCTATGAAAAGACTATGAAAAGACATGATATGTGTGGTTTCTTAACTAGTTTAGGGTGTATACATTTTCCCCCTTTTATTTTAGTGATGTAATGAAATGAAGTACTAGAGTAAAAGAAAGAAGAAAATGCATCCCTAAACATAACTACATAGAGATAAATGTGTTGTAAAGGGTCCAACTCACTTCCTAGGTAGGGAAGTGGATGGAGAGCTAAATAGTGCCTAGAGAAATAAAGAATCCCTAAAATGGATGCCCCTTGTACTAAATCTAGAAGTGGAATCTATGTAACATGGAGAAGGAGGGAGATGTTTTTCCCCTATGTTGAATCTAACTAAAGATGAGGAATGCCCAAAGGTCCAAAACTAATGTCCTTCCTCTATACCATATAAACTCATGTAATCTATAGTGTGTATATAAAATATGTATGTTGTGAAGAGCAAAATTTGTCATGCCCCCACTCTAAATATCTAAATTGGAACTAAGAAATGTTCAAAGGCTAAAAACCAATGTTTGTCCTGCACAAACTTGTATAGTCTAGTTATGGGTGATGCAATAGACCAACCACTATAAATAGCCATATGGTCTAACCTAGTGAAAACCTGGGTAAAATTGGGTGTAATATACAACTCTAGTCTATATATGAGAAGATAATTGCATGTCTTTCCATTACATTTAAATAATCTTGAGTGATGAAAAACATGAACATTTGTGCCATACCCCCAAATCTAGTATGTGAGTGATGCATATTTATAATCTATTAATCTATATAACCACATGTGATATGACCTCTCATTCCATGCCCCATGTGTAAAATTGGATATCAAAACACTGTGTTGTATACTATGCCTATAATCTACTATCTCGTCATGTAACTATGTCATGTTGTATTAAGTTGTATGTGTGAGATGTGTAGTAATGTACATGCCCCCAAATCTAGTATCTAAGTTTGAATCTATATCAAATTCACTATGAATCCATATAATATAAACAATTGTATATAAATACTTTATATACCTATAAGTTGAAATCACTGTGGATCCATATGATCTAAAACAATGTATTTGAATAGTCTGTGTATTTTTAAATTAAAGGTGTATCTCCCTAAATGTCTTAATAAATCTTGAGTGACCCATGTAATCTAAAGCACTATATATTTTTACTGATGTGAGTTGAATATTATAATCTTAATACTAGAGGTGTAAAAACCATGGTGTATCCACTTATGAGAGTGGATGGGTATGTTGGGTAAGTGTAAGAATAAGAATAGTTAGAATTATGCCCCACTTTTAGGGAGAGGGACAAAAATTTTGATAGAAGAGGTTGAGCCAAATTTATTGACTAATGGCTTAATTATATAAAGAAGGTTGGTATAATTTTAAATGATTGAGAAGTTGCTTGATTGATTAGATTGAGTTGTTCAAATTAGAACAAGTTTTGATTGGTGATGATCAAGGTGTATGAAAAGTATAGAGATGTGCATGCCATAGTAAGTAAATTAATTATTAAAACATCAAATATCATGTGATGTTGAAGGTATCATTTTCATGATTTTGTGGAATAAAATGGTTTGAAAAATGGAGTTACAAGTTTCAAGTTATGAACAAAATTGTATTTGTCTTTGATTGAAAAATCAAGGTAATATAAGAAGTTGGATTTATTTTTGATTCATTTGTGTATTTAATAGGTTGAGATTTGGAGATATAGAGTGAGATATATGTGAAGGAGATGAGAACCTATCACGACTGAGTTCAAGTAGTTGGCAGCCTAGGTTGAGGCTGGTGGAGATGTTACCCTAGTAAGTAGCTAAAATATTTGATTTTCATTTGTTTTTAACCCTATTTTTGATGTTTTGAGCTAATTAAAGTATTTTAGGAAAAAATTAACTAGTTTTAGTGCTCTTATCCTACATCCAGTGTTGTTGTCTAGGTTCCAGTGCTCCTATCTAGGTTGCAATGCTCATATCCATTGATTTTGTCGTGTACCTAGTGTTATTGTCCTATGGGCAAGATTTTCTAAGATTATGTTTGGTTAGCTACTATTGTTTGTGCTTGGCTAGTAATTTAGCATTGTGGACTAATATATATGTTATTTTTTGGTATTTTTAGGGTGAGGTGTGTATGAGAGAGTTCTATAGGGGCTAAGTTATGGAGACATTGAGGTTGTTACCATTATCTGCTAATGAGAGACTTGTCATAGATAGGGTAGGGTTAGGTCATGTGTGTGACCTAGGCATAGTATAGTGGGATAGATATGTAATACTACCTTATATAAGAGGTGAAATATAGATACATGTAATTTCTAGCTTCTTATAGGGGAGATTACTTTGACTCTCATGGATGTGTATTATATTTTTCATTTGTTGGTTAGTGGACAGTGTGTGATGTTGAAGGATGGCATGGGTGTTGATGTTAATGATCATGTATCCTTGTATTTTATTGGTGTGCCCTTAGGTATACATCAGAGAGGTAGTGATAGTGATGTGTTTCTATTAGCTATAATACAATCTAGAGTTTTGTGCCTATGAAAGTGGTTGGTTGTGTTGTTGGCTTCATTTATTTCTGTGGGTGGGAGTGGAGTGTCAATTACATATAGGATGTATAGTAATATGCAAAACATGAGGGTATATAAAATTGTGTTCTCATGGGGTATGACTATGCTTACCCACCTATACAAGGGTCTTTAAAGGTTTACATAGGATGCATTTAGTGGTGGTGTGAGTGCAACTACCTTATTAAATTATTGGGATTATGAGCGCATAGCAGTTGTGTGACCAATTGAATTTCATAAGCTAGAGTGGGCACCTCTATAACCATTTAGGGAGTGGTGAGTTAGTACATTAGCTATCCGATCTCATGGTATAAATCATTGTAGATGATTTTTAGATAGATTGGTGGCTCATGATATCATACAAGAGCCCTATAGATGATTTCCTAAGTGGGCTAAAGATGGAGTGCATTTGTAGTATATGAGGGTTAGTTTTTGGATACATAACATATGGGTTAGAATTTATGAGTGATTTTAGTATGATCACATGAATAAATAGTTTGGGGTACCACAGGGTGTGCCCTTGATAAAATGGGTGTGGGTGAGGTGTGTATAGGCACCAACAAGGGAAGGAGATCATGTTAGGCCTATTGAGGCTGAGTTAACACCATTAACTTTAGATGTGTGACACATGGCTATAGATATTATTGATGTGGATGATTTTGGATGTACATATGCATATACTACATGTTGGGTGAGGCATCAGTGTACTCCATTATATCCTATTGATGGAGGGGATGCTCTTAAGTATGAGGATCTTGACCCAATCTAGATGATTGGAGTTAAATTGTGATTATATTTGAATTATGTATGAATTTGTGATTTATTTTTACTTTAAAGTCTATATCTAATTTAGTGTTATACTTTACATGTAGGTAGAATGGGAGGTGCTTAGGATGAAGCATAAGCTAGGGAAGGAAGTAAAAATGATGATTACTAGGAGACCATCATTGAGTCAAGTTTTTGAGAAATTGCATGTCATGTACCTAATGATGTGGTAGAAGAGGGTTTGATAGAGTGAGTGATAGTTTCATCTAGTTTTCATGCTCATTTGTTTGATAAAATTGCTATAATGATAGCTACATATGTTAGAGTAGTGGGAGACATATATGAGCTTAAGGTAGAGCTAAATAGGCATAGGATGCCATCACTTAATTTTAGATTAGTGAGTACAAGGATTATGGATGAATATATAGACCTTTAGAGGTGGTATGTTGACTTGTGCAAGGATCATGGCTAGCTATTGGTGAAAGAGGGTCATCATAAGGGCATGTAGTATCTTGAGGAGGTGTGGGGTCATTGAGTGGTAGGTTGGATTATGGGACTAGTAATAGATGAGAGAGTGATATTGAGAGTGAGATATGGATGCCCATTCATTATTGCTTTTATTTAATGTGATATATATGTTTTGAAAATTTTGTTATATACATACACACACACACACACACAGATATATATATATATATATATATATATATATATATATATATATATATATATATATATATATATATATATATATATATATATACAGACACACACACACACACACACACACACACACACACACACACACACACACACACACACACACACACACACACTCACACACACACACACACACACACACATGGATATTGGTTTTGATTTTGACTCATGTGTACTATGTTATGGGATTTGAAATATATTTTTATATTTGTTTATAAATGTTTGTGTAGAAATATTTAATATCGTATTGATTTTAAGGTTACATATGTTTGAAATGATAGAATTTTGGGATGTGATTTGATTTTTCATGATATGTCTAAGTGTGATCTTAGGTTTGATTTGTAATCAAATGTGAGTAAAACTTTTGTTGGTTTTGTAATTGGTAAATTATTTTCATAAAATGAATTGGTTTAAGATTGCAAAAATAAGATATTGGTAAGGTCAAGATTTGGATAATTTGGTTTGGCTAGGGATGGCTATTTGGAACTAGGAATTTTAGTTGTTAGTAGAAGGGGATGTAAGAGAGTTTTATGTGCTCAATTCCCTAATAGTGGCTCAATAATAAAAAGGCTGGTCTTTTGGCTCCATCATTGCCTTACTAAGTGGAGCTATAAACTGATATTGATATGAATGTGTGTTGTATCACCCTATGCTATATCACTATCTAAACCTTTATGGCTAACTAAATAAGTGTCCATACTACTCATGTTTTGTAGGAACATATGCTATATCTGATACTATCTATGATACACTAACTATAGCTATGTGTGGAGACTACCAAATGTAACCTTATTAGATGTGCAATTGAAACTATTTGCTATGAAGAAGGCTCATCTATCCAAAATAATATTGTATTTCTACATGAAATAACACCCTATGGCCTCTTCTATGTTGTAAATGACTAAGCAATAGATCAAGATAGAACTATAACTTATGATGGGGGCTCATCAAATCTAAATTGTAGTAGGTTGCTACATGAGATAGGGCATATAAAACTTGGTTATAATGAATATCAATCTAAAATGGTACTCTATGATGTGGGTTCATCTAATCATAATAGTAATGGGTTGTTACATGACATAGGACCTAGAAAACTTGGCCATAATGAATATCTCTCTAGAGCAATACCATACTATGATGCCTATGATTGTGATGGATATGTATATAGAAATTCACTATGTACTCCTATGACTATAGTGATATGTGTGGGCTACTCTCATTGTAATGGTATCTAAACATTCTAAGTAGGTTGGATAGGAGATCTCTCTAAGGCTTTGTCCTAGAATTTGTGTTACTCTCATGATGAGTAACTGATGATTCTAGTGAATGAATGTCCTAGGATAACTCAGTCATGGAGGAATGAGGTCTGTGGTTCCATGATGGAAGAGATATCAATGCCCCCTATGTGAATGCTATGATGCCTTTATCAACACATCTATTAATCCAATCTATGTGTCTATAACAATCATTATCTCTATGTCCATGGATATGATGATAGTTACAAATGGGTTGATATGGCTATTTATGTAAGAGATGTGGATCTCATCGCTAGGTAGAAGGAAATGTGATTAACCTCCTATCTTGTAGTGTTGATAATATGACATATGGGCTATCACACTCTAAATCAAACTATAGTCATGCCTTAATGCTATTCTATGTATTGTGTATTGTAGGTTGTGCTCTAGAGACTAGCTCTTTGTTCTTACCTACTTACTATTCTAGTTGTGGTCTCCTATCATGTTCAAGACATGGTCGATGTTGAGTGTTAGGAGTTATAGATGGAGATACTACTATGAAGTCTAGAGTAATTTGAACAATTAAATCAGCCTCAATCAATCTTAATTTCTTCTCCAAGGCTAAAACTATATAACACAAGTGCCTAAAAGAGGATTTTTTTGATATAATATATGCTCTAGGAGAGGTTGGTGAAGCCCTTTTATAAAAATATATTGAATCTCTTAATCTACTAGTTTTTTGATCAATCATAACATGTGAGTCTTGAATCATAAGATATAATCTTTAACTAGATTTGAAATATACTAATGTAATGTAGCAAATTTCTCATATGTAACATGAGGGCCCATGTTTTCTATGTAATATCTAAGAAATGCCTCCTCTAAGTCATCATGTGTGCAAGGAGCCAATGGAGAGTAGCTGAAAGAACCAATTATATGCTTCCCCCACTAATGTCTACTAAAATAACTTTAGTAGAATCAAAGGACTCACATGAAATGGTAAAGCCTTCTGAAAGGCTTGAAAGTGTATGAATGGATTTTTAGTTCCATCAAAGTGAGGCAATGAAGGTATCTAAAAATGCTTAGGCAATGAATATTTATAAATGTCTTTGGGAGAGAGTTACCATATAAGTCATTGGCATCCATCCAAGACTTATAAGACTTGTTTTATAAGGTAAGGAGATGTACTTGGTGTTTTAATTCACTAACTACATGCATCAAAGAAATAATCTCCTAGGATGGTATATTAGCATCTTGAAGTGGTTCATTTAGTTGTTGAATTTGATCATTAATTTTAGCAATGGGAATGCGACATTTAGAAATTAGATCATTGAGAGGGGGTGTGCTCACTTGAACATTTGGAGGAATGGTAACCTGGACCACAGAAGAGGGATGTGGGCTACCATTATATTTACTAAAGAGTGAGAGATAGGTGATACTGTAGTAGGGGGCTAGATTAGGAGATTCATTAGTATCTTTATGTTTTAGTGAATCACATTTTAATTGAGTAAAAGATGTGATGTTATTATTGACATGTGCATTATTTTAAATATAATCATGCATAGAAGTAGAAACAACATTTGGTAGTGCATTATGTTTGAGACAAAGAGTGAGAGAAGAGTTAGAAACATGAGATGCATTTTCTTCTTCACTATGTACATAATAATCATCATTACTCCATGCATTATCATAATTGAATTTTTTTCATAGTCACTCTCATTTTAATATTCATTTGCATGTTCACTATTATACTCATTATAACTTCCATTGTCACTAGGGAGAGGTGTAAGAGAAGAATTTAATTCTTTTATAATATCCAATAAATTATTGAAATTGGAATATTATATGCATTTATGTTATCCATGAATAGAGTGTATGCATTATTTCCATTTACAATATGATAAGTAAGAGTAAGATAGTTATCATTTAGACATTATTTTGATAAAGTAGAGTTGATATCATGAGATGGATCATTTAAACTATGAATTTGAATTTTGATTATATTACATTTATATTATTGTAATTTGAACATATAAGTAGAGAGAGAGAGAGAGAGAGAGAGAGAGAGAGAGAGAGAGAGAGAGAGAGAGAGAGAGAGAGAGAGAGAGAGAGAGAGATTATGTTCACATGGAAGTAAATTATCACCAATAAGAGGTTCACTTAGAAGTGCATGACTAATTTATTCATTTGGTGCATTCTGCATAGGAGAATGAGGTGAAAAGTATTTTTCCCATTTATCATAATTATTTTATTTAGAAGAGGGTATAAAAGAGATAGGTTTGAGAGAATAAGATGCATCTAATTTTTCTTCACTATCACTTTCTCATGTACTATCATATTCCTCATTATAATAATAATAATAATAATTATCTTCAATGTAAATGCAATTATTTTCCACCATTTTAAATAATGTACAATTTTGTAAATATGTCCATTCATTGTCATAATTATGAGAAAAAATTATAAAGTTATCTATGGGATGAGAGGGAAGAAGTGCTGTAGTGGCCATTTTTATTTATTTCACCAAAGAGAATATGTAAAAGTACTATTAAGAAAATAGATAAAATAATAAATACTAACATAGATATTTTGAAAATATTTTTGACACTCTAAACAATTTACAAAAATTCCAAAATAGTTTTCTAAAAGTTGCAAGGAATGATTGGGATTTAAGGACCTAGTTTGGAAATCTAGGGTTTTGGGTTGGGTTTTTAGGATTTTTGAAAATTATTGCTATAATTTAAATTCTAAAAATAATTTTGAATAAAATAAATGCATGAATATTTTATGCCAAAATAAAAAAAAATTAAATCTATTTTTTGTATAATATAACTACTAACATAAAAAAATTTGAAAATATTTTTAACAGTCCAAATAATTTACAAAAATTCCAAAAATTTTATATAAAAATGGTGAGGAAGGCTTGCGGTTTGAGGACCTAGTTTGGAAATCTAGGGTTTTGGGTTGGGGTTTTAGAATTTTTTAAAATTATTAAAATAATTTAAATTATAAAATAAATTTTAATAAAATAAATTCACAAAAAAATATATGAAAATCAAAATGTTGAAATTGAATTTTTGCACAAAGTAAGAAGGAGAAACCCTAAGTGTACCTAGGGTTTTTATATTTTGTTCGAAGTAAGTTAGGTTCACCAAATATTTTAATATTTTTGGGAAACTAGTGTTTAGTTCCTAAATGATAAAGGGTTTGGATTAAGGGGGAAAGTCTAAATAAATAAAGCAAATATAGATTCACATGAATTTAATCAAATCAATTACATAGGGAAAGTAGTAAGCTTATCTAGAAAAATAGGTTGAAACAAATGATTTAAGGGTTGGAAATTATTATTTAAGAATAGGAATATGTCAAGAATATGGCACTAGATTTCATTTAGTGAAAGGACATGAGTGCCAAAATAGGACACCCTAGGGTTTAGCATTGTTATCCTTTCCTACCATTATTGTCCAAACTAGTTAAAGAGATTTGAGTTTTATGGGGTTTCTCTGATGTCCTTGTGTGAGTGTGCCAATGAAAATTGGAGTTTTGAATATCGATAAAGATTTTTGTATATTTATTTTAATCTTAAAAATCTTAGATCAATTTACACATACAAAAACAAAAAAATGCATCAAAATTAAAACATTGAAAAATTGGGTTAAAGGATGTATGATCGCATGATCTAGAACCCCCACTATCTTGATCACTACCTACATTAAACCTAAAGCTAGGGTCTCAATCAAAGATCAAATTTAATTCTCCATTAGGGAATATGCATAATCAATGCACATGGTAGATGCAAGAATGACTTTTGCCTAGGCCCTTCCTTGATCAAGCATCCAAATCAATGTGTGATGCAAAATGTTGAGCTATATTATTTACTAATTTTTAATTATGTACTATGCCAAAGTATTAAGTGATATATATAAAATTATTTTTGAAGTCCTTTAGATAGGATACTCTTTATTTTGAATTGGGGAACTTTATTCACATTTGGCTGACATTAGAAAAATAAGTAAAACTTAAGGATGAAGCTAAGAAGGGCTTGGGAGTCATTAAGAAAGTAAACCTAACCATTTTGGCTCAAAAATGTGATTGGATGAGAGCATTGGAAATGGACACCCTAGGGTCCAGTGCTATAGTCCAATTTTGGTCCTCCTATTTTACAAGCTTAAGACCTAGTGGGATGGAATTAATATAGTAAATATAGTCTAGCTAATCTAGAATGATCATCTAGAAGGCTAAAAATGATTTGGAATAAGTAGAAAGGTGACTAAAGTAAGAAATAATACCAAGATAAGAAAAAAAAAAAGGATATGGCTAATGTGAATAAGGTTCGTATTCTCCAGTAAGAGTTTACTATGAAAGCACTATGAAAAGACACGATATATATGGTTGCTTGAGCAATTTAGGGTGTATATATAATGATGCCCCAAAATATGATAAAGTAGTATTAATATAAGCTAAAATTAGTGTATCAGAGTAAAATCTAAATATAACTATCAAACTTATGACTATATCTCTAAAAATATGTATTCTACCTAGTTTACTAATCTAAACTATTTTTAAGTTGGGGATACTAGATATTATCACCATATAGTGGGAATTAGTTCCATATGATGTTATGTCCCAATTTAGGTATTAATAGCTTCTTGGTCTAAAATCTAGGTGGTCTAAATTGTTTTTTGAGTCTCTAATTTTTCATGTGTCTACCCTGAGTCTAATTTTTTAAACTAAACCTATGTGCTAAATTTTAGTTGTGAATAGAAAAGTAGGAGCCTAATCTCTATGAAAATACCCTATGAATACCCCTTATTTTCATGGTATTTTTGAAACTTTTATAAGAAATTCCCTCTAAAGAATTAGCTATGGAAAATGTGTTAGTTAGAGCATGTGCATGATATTCCAATACAATGCACAAACATATAATCATAATGTAAATGTATCTGAGCATTATTAAGTAATGTAATATGTATGTTATAATCTATAATTATGCAAGGGTATCAATATGAATGTAATAAATGTATAATATTAAATCTAAGTGATTACCTAGGGGGATGAGGCACGATGTTCATCGTGGCTCCCAAGTAGGAATGGTATATGCTTGAAGTCTAACTAGTGTGTCTGTGTAATAATCAAATACAAGTGTCATGGTGTATAATCATACAAGGAATAATACATAAAATCACATAAGGCACATAAATGTTAGGCCAAGGGACCATAATATAAGGTACATGAGCACATATTACTAAATATGAGAATGAAGACATAAAAGGACATGTTAAAATGTCCACATAGACAAGAAACAAGTAATTTGGCTTAGAGATGCATATAAGTACATGTTCAAATGTTGGGATATAAAAATTTTAAAACACACATAAGGGACATGGGAACATGTCTAAGGAACACAAATAGAGAATTAACATACGGTCAAAGAATGATGGCATATTCAAATGCCCTCGAAGATGGAAGAAGCATAGGGACACAATAAAATATAATCTAGGAAATATAAGAATGAAATCATGTATAACTATGTAATACAAATCTATGTAGGTGTTACTATGTATATGTACTGAGTCTAACTAGTGATAGTCAGAAAAACATTTAAGCAGTGGGGATCAATTATCAATATCAAGATAAATCAATGCATAAACTAGAATATATAGTATACAAAGATAGATCATAGTTATATAAATTATGTATGAGATGCCCCTAAGTGGGTGAATGTATCAAATTTATAAACATGGATCAGTGTAAATTCCCCTAGTGGGTAGACAATAGCTAGTCTAGATTAGTGTAGTGGACTGGAGTTTGGTTTAGAATTTACAATCACTCAAAAAGAAATAAGTGAAGTATATGTGTATAATAAAATTGACTATACTAGGATAGCTATAAATCTCCAAAATTTGTAAAATAGTAGAAATGTAAACATAGCAGTACATATAATATGTAAATTATGTTTTTGAAATATTTGAATGTTTTTATATTTTGACATGTTATATTTATTTTTATTTTCTGATTATAATCTATGTACAAGAAAATGAAAATAAATTATGTATAAGAAGTGAGAGAGATAAGGAAGTATGTACAAGGGTAGGAACCATACTAACCAATGAGTCTTATGGGATATTCACTATCACTATGACCTATGTCAAATAGGGGAACTATGATTATGAGTATAATGTGAAAGTTAAACTATGAGCCCATGATTTTCTATAATATATAATCTAAGTTTGAAGCTACTTGTGTAGTAATGATATTATGTTATGACACTAATTATGATTACCTCTGAATTATAGGGGTCTTAGGGACCCATATGGTAGAAGTAGATGTTGTATGTGATGTAGGTGCCCTATGTCGAGAAACCTTACACCCAATAAAATATATCTCAATGTAAACTAAATAGAGGAATGTCCTTTAAAATTTATGGCATATTGTTGATTCAAAGGTTTTTCTAGTAATGGTATCCATTAGAGATTATGTATTTATGTAGATACCATAGGAGTAGAATTGGTCTGATCTGATGACTCTAATGAATAATATGATGTATGTATAGGATTTTTACTCTCTAATATATCTAATAACCATCTAATATTTGGTAATGCTACTAGAATTGTAACTAGTGTCTGTGCTAGAGCTTTAGCTAGAAAATGTGTTGGACCTACCTATGGGATGGGTAAAGTATACTCATATGGGACACCCTTAACTTTAATGACATGATCACCATGTATATAATTCAATCATATATGTAATATATCCTACATAATAATATATTGAATACCCATGTACTAAGTACTAATAAGAACCAAGTGGTTATGTGTGTTGATCCAACCTGTAATGGAAGCACAATCTCCTTGATGGAGCTCTAAACATGGCCATTAGAACCACTAATGACTATATTTTTGGGGAATATATCCCACTCTACATATCCCAAGTTTTGTAAGAGTGTCATGGTACACATGCTAATGCTTGACCTATTATCAACCATAATACTGTGAATAAGATGGTGGTCTATGTATGTTTTTATGAAAAACACATGTAAATATCTGTCATAATCCACACTCTCCTACTCTAAAACTATAATAAGTCGTCTAGGTGTCACTATAGTTTTATACATGCCAATAATGTAATTTAATGTATGTGTCTCCTCTATAATTATGTGAAAGGAATATTATAGTGGATGTGCCTAGTATGTATAGTGAACACCTATTGTGCCCCCTACCTCATTAGCTATATTCTTTTGGAAAGGATCTAAAAACATATTTAGTGACCTTTATTATATTTATTATTGTTTCAATTCTTTTTTGGGTGTACTCACATCAGTAATTTTAACCTCAATGACATCTTATATCTTGTGATTTAGGATGATGCATTTGTTTGTCATGTGGTCTAGTGCCCTGTGATACTCATATAATGCATTTAAATAATAAATATTTAGAAGAGGTCATGTCATGTTAACCTATTTAATGGTATGGAAAGATATGACATTGCATTCCAATAGTTTTTTATAAGTCGTGATAGTGAATCTATAAGATTAGTGAAGACTCTATGCTAAGGAGCAAATAAAACCAATATCAGAGAAGGCTTAGAAGTTGTGTTAATGGTGTCCTTTTAATAAATTTTGTTTTTTGTGGCCCTTACCTTATATGGAGGTTTGTTTTATCTCTTAATAGTTGATTCTAATCCATTTTTGTATCTAATTTTATCCATTGCTAAGAGCTTAACCTCTCTTTCCTTGACTATGCGGCATATATCGATAAATATGGGAAACTTATTGAATAAGATAACTTCATGTAGTGCTCATAATAGAATGTATATAAATATATCAAAAATATCTTTGTATAAAATGGGGATAATTGATTTGGATAATATTATCTTGTATCAGAAGACATAATTGATGGTATACTCATTTGACTTTTTCTTTAATTGTGCCACTTGTGCATATGATATCTTATCACTGATGTTGATAGAGAAGTGTGATAGGAACATGTTAGATAAATGATTGAATGCCATGATAGATTGATTTATAAAATCATAGAACCATATTAGGGATTATCCTTGAGACTATATGGAAATAGATTCATAAGAAGCCAATCATTAGACACATAGTCCAAGCATTTATGTGAAAGGCTCTGAGGAGATGCTCTATGTCACCCTTACCATCATATAATGTGAGCTTAGGTACCATAAAATTAGATGCAGAAAGATTTTTTGCTATGTGATGTGAAAAAAT
Organism: Torreya grandis; assembly: GCA_037957365.1. Lineage (NCBI taxonomy): Eukaryota > Viridiplantae > Streptophyta > Pinopsida > Cupressales > Taxaceae > Torreya > Torreya grandis. The sequence goes on from JARHVA010004891.1 coordinate 868,812, forward strand.
TGTATGCAAGATAATTTTTAAATTCAAGTCAAGTGATGGCCTAGATGATCCCTTCTTGAGATGTTATAATTTAGATTTCATAGTAAAAACCTAATACATAAGGGATTGTACATCTAGAGTAATGGAAATATCCACAAGTGGTGTAGTTATCACTGATGGCTAAATAAGAATCTTGGGTTGTGTTATCTAAGTTGGTTGAGTTGGCCCTATTATATGTGTAACAACATTATTAACTAGAAGGGTTAAAGATTGAACATTATTTGATTTATTATTTATTTCTAATATGCCCTATATAATCTATGCATGATCAAGGGGTTATTATTGAATTATATCTCTGAATCCTTGTAATACCTCATCTTTATTCATAGAATATTTTAACTCATTTAATATTGTTTCCCTGCCAAGGGAGTAGAACAAATTGGCGGATGCTCTATCTTCAACAATAGTAAACTTGGTGCCTCTATATCCTTTGAAATTATAAGAGTTTACTATGGAAATAATTGCATTCCCATCTATGCTAGATAATATTAGTCATTTCCAATTTTTCGATGATGATAAATAGATAATTGACTTCATGCATAATTATGGCATATTTAAATCCCACATTATTGATGAATAAGATGAGAGTTTGGTAAAAATTTTGAAGGACAGTGAATATGGAGTAATCCAACTATAGGATATCTAAATCCCCAAGGTTATGATATCTTTAGAAAGGATGTTTGACCTAGATAAATAAAAAACTAAATCTAAACAACCCAAGGTGAATAGAAAAGATTATAAGCAAGTCAACTTGGGAAATCTTGAGAACAAAAAAAGTGTCAACATTGGTTTAGTTTTCATTGATGAAGAGCTGAAGAAATCCACTACCATTTTAACCAAGTTTAAATATGTCATTTCCTAGTCATATGATGATATTAATATATTTCATACTAGTGTGATCACTCACACTATCCCATTGAAAGAGGCCTATAAACCCTTCAGGGAAATATAGAGGCTAGTGAATCTAGTGTTGGAACCACTAATTTATAAGGGAGTAAATAAATTACAAGATGCAAGGATAATATTTCCAATATGGTACTCCACATGGGTTAAACATATTGCATCAGTCTAAAATAAAAATAGAGAATTAGACTCTGTGTCAATTTCATAAACTTGAATATATCCTCAAAGAAGGAAAACTATCCCTTGCCATCCTTGGATGAGGTCATTCAAGTAGATAGTGAGTCTATAATGATGTCATGCCTTGATGGTTTTTTAGGCTACAACCAAGTCTTAGTGAATAAGAATGATAGAATGAAAATTGCCTTCACCACCAAGTGGGGAATGTTTACATACAAATGAATACCATTCGAATTGATCAACATAGGAGAGATTTTATATTGAATAATGGACCATGAATTTGAAAGAATAATAGGTAAGTGAATTATTATTTACATGGATGATATAATAGTTGTTTCTAAAAATATAGGAGATCACATCATGTATTTAGAACAAGTGTTGGATAAGTGTAGGAGGCATGGCATTTATTTAAACCCCAATAAAAGTATCTTCTGTGTAATTGAAGGCAAACTTCTATGACATGTAATCACTTAAGAAGGTATGACTATTGACCCTAATAGGATAAACACAATTTCAAAATTAGAAATCCCTAATAGCAAGAAAGAGTTGAAATCTTTCTTTGGTAAGATTAGTTTTGTAAGAAAATTTATCTCTGGTTTTGAAAAGATCGTAAGACCACTCAATGCAATGTTAAAGAAAGGTGCAAAGATAGAATGGATTACTAAAGAAACGATGGAATTTTAAGACATTAAAGATGTTATTGTTTAAGTTCTTATTCTGATAAGTCCTAATTTAAATATATATATATATATATATATATATATATATATATACTCTTTTAGTTCTAATCATACTATTATCACTATCTTGATGTAGAAAGAGGATGAAAAAGATCACCCTATAACATTCATGAGAACAAACTTAAAAAATTCAAAAATTAACTATCCTATTCTAGATAAACAATACTATGCTCTGGTTAAGGTCAATAATAATTTTAAACACTACATCCTGAGGAATAAGATATATGCCAACGTGTCTAATCCATATATCATGTTGATGTTAGGACAAAACGAACTTGGAGAATGAAGAGGGAAGTGGATGACCAAAATCCAAAAATATGATACTAAAATAAAATATGATAAGTTAGTTAGAGGCTAAGGTTTAATCCAACTTATTTCAAATACTAATCCAACATTGACATTTTGTAGGTTGAAGTAGCTCAAGTGTCTAGTGGTGATTGTTACAAGGATACTATTCACTATTTATTACATAAAGTGTGTCCCCCCCCCCTTAAAAGGGAGAAAAAAGGACACTTAGGTTGAGATCATATCATTTTATCATTAAAAGAGGAGTCCTCTATAGTTAAAATTATGAGGGGTTCTATTTGAGATGTGTTTCTATAGCTAAAGCCATGTAAATCATGAGCAATTTCCTTAACAAATTTGGGTGTGGTCACCCTTCAGGGTGTGCCATAATGCACAAGATATTGAGAGTAGTCTACTATTAGCCAACCCTATTCAAATATGCCCATGCTAATGTGTGAATGCGTCATCAATATTAAGTGTTTGATCGATGAGAGACAAAGGTATCCATGCCTTTATAACTAATGATTGAAATAAATCCATTTTCACAATAGGGCCTCAACTTCATAAGAGTGATCAATCCTAACTCCTCAATAGGGAGTAAATTTTTACTCACTACCATAGATTATTGCACTAGGTGGATTGAAGAAGTGGCCACCAAGAATAGTAGATCAATTGATGTCATCAAATTTCTAGAATAAAATATCATCACTTAGTTTGGGATGCCTTATCTCTAGTATGTGAGAATGGCCAAGCCTTTATGTCAGCTGAATTCATCGAGTGGGCTTATGAAAATCAAATAGTCATCAAGAATACTTCAAACGATTACCCTTAATATAAAGGAGTTGTAGAATCTACTAATAAAAACTCGATGAATGCCATCAATAAATCTACAAAGAAGAAGCCTAGAGAATGGCAGTCCCTAGTAAAGTATCCTTTACAAGTAGATAACATGAGATATAAATAGGCACTCAAGGCATCCCCATTTTTAATGGTTTACAAGCAATAACATATTTTTTCTTGTCACACTAAACTTTTCCACCTATGAGTTTATGTTTGAATATATGGAAGATGATGAAAAAATATAGTCCTAAATATTGAACATCATCTAAATGGAAGATGCTAGAGATGAAGCATTGAAGAATTTCAACAAGAATCAGGATGTTGTAAATATATGGTTTGATAAATGATTTAAATTTAAAGAGTTACGCATATTAGACTTGGTCCTACTATGGGACAAGGCCCATGAGAGGAAGGGACAACATGACAAGTTCATTCCTCTTTAGATTGGACTATATCAAGTGGAAGAAATACTAGGTAAAAATGCATTTAGCCTTAAAGAACTACAAGGGTATGACTTAACCTTTCTAGTCAATAGGTAATGCATCAAACATTATTTATCTACTACTCTCTCATAAACCCCAAAAGGATAATAATCTTATTTAGGGTTAGATTAGGTAGGAGTAGAGTATTTTCCTTTCTTGATTTTATTTCATGTTGTGTTCTTTGTTACTTTCCACTTTCTATTCAATTTTTTTTGTGTTGTATCTTAGTAATAAGTCCTTTGGACAAGAAATCACTAGCTCGATTTATTTTAGTCTAGTCCTAAAATTAAGAAGAAGGGCTTGCTAGTTTTAAACATTAGACGTCCAATGTTTGGAAACCTCTATGAGTGCTTTAATTTAGAAAAGCTAGGCAGGGTTAATTAGAAGTTAGTTTTCTCATGAAATTCATAATTCATTTTAAGATTGTAATATAGTTTAGATGAATGAACATTTGATTGAACTAGAGTTTGAATTTGTGTGGACCATCATACTTGATGAGTCCATAAAATGGCTATTTATATCCATAAAATAACATCCTTTTTCTTGCATTAGAAGTGGATCTAAATGTAGTTTATAAACTTATAGTTTATTTAGAATGAGATAGTAAGTATATATCATGGTTATATCTTTATAATTCCTTGTTGTCTATTGGCTGGCTATTTCTAATGATTATTGAGAAAAAATTGTTAATAAGTGTATATAAAATTCATACTAAGCTAAGAATGATTCAAAATATGAAGAAGTAACCATTCAAACATAATGTTGAAATAAGATCCAATATTTTGGTCAAGTTATGGACTCTTATAGGCTTACTATAATAGCTCCAAATTACAACATGCTTATTACAATAGCTATGAATCATAATAGGCTTATTATAATAGCTCTAAATTATAATAGGCTTGCTATAGTAGCTATGGATCATAAAAGGCTTGCTACAATAGATATGGATTTCACCAAGCTTGCTATGGATTTCACTAGGCTTGCTATAAATTTGATCAGTTTTACTATGGCGTTTAATAGGTTGATATGGATTTCAATATAACTATTATATACTTGTTTGGGTTGTATTCCTAAGAATATTATAATGTTCCAACTTCATATAAAATGCTTTCCATTTATATTATTTCTATATATATATTTCTATGTATAGATTCTCCATAATAGATTGTATTTGAATAAATTTTTATGTAATTTTATTCTAATAAATATCTCTCTCCATAATTGGTGGGGATCAAGATTATGGTGTAATATATCTTATTCTTGGAATAAATATCTCTTTCCATATTTTGTGTAGATTGAGATAGGATAGAGTATCTAAGTTGTTACACTTAAAAAGGTGTTGGTTGGAAGCATGACATTATAAATGCAACCTTCCACACTTGAGTGTATATTCATTCATTACATCAATCAACACATTTTATTTTCATTATTATGAGTAGTCCATTTTGAAACCTATGTTTTAAATAAATCCTCTTCTGAGGAATGAGCTGGCCACTCATTCCAAGGAAGATGGATCCATGTAATTTTATTCTTTTTTTATTTTTGTAATTATCATTCTATTGTAAATTACTATTTTATTTTATTTTTTCTATAGTTATTTTCTTTTTATGTATTTTGCTGTAAAATTTCAGTTGTTTTATGTGTTTATCATTCATTTTTAATTCATCAATTTACTTTCATGCAAGTGTGATTTAATTCCTTGTAAGTGTTCTTTTCAATTCCAAAATTTATGGCTTTCAATTCTTGTAAGTGTGCCTTTTCAATTCCAACAAGTGTGCCTTTCAATTCCTATAAGTGTGTCTTTAAATTTATAAAAGTGTGATTTTTAATTCTTCTAAGTGTGGAGTGGGATAGAAGGAACCATTTTCTAGAGATCTATTTCTCCTTTTGCATACAACCTTAAGATACTAGCCTTGGATTGACATTATTAAATGAAGGGTATTGATGACACCCATCAATACTATCACTTAAATTCACCAAATAAATGGCCAAGGTAGAACTTCATATCTGAAAGTGAATTACCTCTAGACTATGTCTTGATGAAACCTTATACCTGGCTAATTCTAGATCCTAACCATTTTAGTTTATGAAAGTAGGTATATAAAAGAAGTGATACACCATGAAGTGAAATCATAAACTACTTTTAGATTCCATGGTAATTTAGGAAATATCTATCAAGGCTATAGATGTTTTACTGGTAGTAGATCAAGGCTTGGAGTGGAGCCAAAAAAAAAATTTTGGCTATGGATGCCTAGATGGTAATAGAGAAATGCCCAAGCCATCATCAACTAAGCAAAGTGTAATTATAAAATATAAATAATGCTTAAGTCATTTCATGTTTGATGTCTTGAATTTATAAATTTATCATTTCTAAACCTAGTGCCAATGGTTTAGGAACCTCAAAGCACACACATAACATGATGGTCTATAAGGTTTAAACATTATTTCAAGCATGTGGAATTTCACTAGTTTTGAAAAATATTTTTGGTAATGACTGAAAATCATAATAAGATAACTAATTTTTTGATTTATCTTTGAACAAATTTTTTGGTTTGTAACATTTCACAATGTTTCCACATAGAGGTCACCATTTATTTATGATCAACATCCCCTTATCCTTATAATGGGGACCCTTCTTTCTTTAATTTTTGAAAAGTACTAAAGATGATAACCATATCAAATCATTTGAATACATGGAAAATTTATCAAATTTACCAGTACTTATATTTTTAAAATCTTGGGTTAATCATTCATTTTGAAATAAAGATTGATACTTAGAAATATTCATAATATTTCAAGTCTTCTTCAAGTTTTATTTAGTAATGAATTATTGACCATGAATTGTTCAATGATATCCAAAAAAGATTTTACTAAGTGTGACCTAGCTCTATAATAGACATAAATACAATGAGCTTCATTGGGTTTTATTAAATTAAAATTATGTTATGTTTAAGCCATTTGTATGTAATGTTTTTCTTTAAACTTGTTTAAATTTGACTAAGACGGGCAATGACATCTTCAAGTAGCTAACTTAGTTTCTCACTTGACCTCATAAGACATAAAAGTAAAGTTGTGGTTTGTAATGCCTTATGGGGCATCAAAGATTGGACTTCAGCCTAAGAAGATAGATGTCCACCTCACCAGGCCTTACATTGTCTTAAGGATTCATCACATCTTGCATGAGACACCTGGAGAAAATATGTCGAGTCTGTGAGCTATGTGGGTCATGTAAAGGCCTTGAAATAAACTATATTTCATAAATAAAATACCAAGGATACATATTAGGATCTTATCCCCTATGAGTGATCTCATCCAATGTAAGCTACCATGCATCTTATCATAGTGCAAAAGTCCACAAGAGGTCACTGTATGTCTCAACAATCACCAACTAGACTTGAGAAGCCTTTTGAGGCAATGCATGTCCCCTTTGTGTTAATATAAGGTCAACATGTGCCCATGTTATATTGCATCCATCCAAATATCATGAGAGCTTTTAAGGTAGGTACATGGTTGTACCCAAACCATCTGATCAAGGTTTGATGATATACAACTATTCAAGATGCATTTTGAGAATGACATTTGGTTGAAGAAGAAATAATAGCCTATAATAATGAATCATGCCCCGTATACTTTCTTAAATAGGAAAGCTTACACTTATACCTAATCCTGACTTGATTAACAACTAATTATGAATCACCATAGACAAACAGTTCTTTTACATTATGTTTGATTACAAATTGAAGTCCTAAAATAAGAACTTCATATTCTACTAAATTATTAGTAGAAGTGAACTATAATCTATAAGAAGCTAGATATTATTTTCTTTTAGGATTTATTAGAACAACTCCAATGCCAAAACCTTGCTTATCTCAAGCACCATCAAAGTGCAATATTCATAAACCTTTACTTTCTTCTTTCACCTTGTCATCTATAAAAACATTACTAGTTTCTAAAGTGTAAACACCTAAGTCAAAACATTGGTAATTTACCTTTTCATTCTTGACATTATATTTAGTGATCATGTATTTCATGTTGGGTTCCTATTCAATCCTAATTTGATTGATAATCCCATGTGAAGGTTTACACATGTGGAAATAATAATTGAACATATATACATTTAGGGATTTAGTCCAATCATAACTCAATAACAATCCATAAGCCTCAGGTATGTCAATGACTTCAATGTTGATGAACTACTAGATTTAGGGTTCATGAGTGAGTTGCATGTGAATATTTAACAATTCTCCTAGCATTTTCACTCTTGATTTGTCTAATTACACCAATACCTTCTCATATTTGATTGGGTTTAATTATAATTTTTCACATATTACTAAATGCATAATGTTAGCTGAAGTACTAGAATCTATCAAGTAATTAGGAAAATTCTTACCAAAAATCCTTATAGTCAATATAAATGGTGGAACTTCATGATTACTCTTATACATTACCATATTTTCATGAGTTGGTTTAGCTTTGTTAGAGCTAGGCTTCTCATTCAATGTTTTCAATATAAAATCACACTATTCAGTTATTTGAGTGAGTTCATGTAATGTTATGTTTGCCTTGATCTTTTTCATATCTTCTACTATGTTATATTCATATTTTGATGTTGTGTAGGGAGATTCTACTGTTGATTGAATTTCCTTACCTTTAAGGGGTGGGGGATTATTATTTGTCCATCCATTAGGAGGTTTATCTATTTTATTAGGTGGGGTGTAAGTTGTCAGAGATGGGTTTTAACCTTTAATTCTCAAAGCATAGTTGATCCTATAGAATTGTTGGAAATCATGCATTTCCTCAACATTATCTTCAGGCTCATTTTCATCTTGACTAGGAAAGTCATAGGTCTCAACCATGAGGACTATTTCTAGAGCTCTAGAATCATCATTAGTATTCTCATATCATTTAGCATTACTCTAATTAGTGGGATTCATCTTGAACCCTTCCATTTGGCTTTGAATGGATTTGAATGCATGATAAAATTCAACATAGTCTAGTTCTCCATGTCTAGTGGTATTGTGAACTCGACACCAATTGGGCAAGGCTAACTCACAAATGTTGATATAAATCAAATTTCTCAAGGGTTCTCACTATTATTGTTGGACCTATTAAATGGTCTTTTATATCTATGAAAGTTGTAATTTATATTGGAACACTCACTATTATTTCCCATTTGTTTCTTGAGATCCAAGGAATCATTAGCAAGCTTCTAAATGATTCTTTGTATTTAATTTAATTCTCCATTTATAGTCTCTAATTTATTATTTTAGGTCTCAATTTGAATATTAGTGTTATTTATGGGCACCAGTGCTTGAATGATATTATTTTTGGGATGTACTCTAACATTCACTTGGTTGAAGAGTCTTAGTTATTGGTTGGGTTTAGGATGGCTTAATGGTAACTAGTTAATTACTAGACTTAGTTTTATTGTAGAAAGATTCTAATTCATGTTGGGTAGGACATTAGAGCAGGTAGTGTTCAGGCATTTTTTAGTATAACAAAGGTAGGATGCCCCTATGAGTGTATTTGCTCATCAATATGGATGGATTTAGCATATGCCAAAGGCAATGTGTTAATATTCTAGGCTCTTTTTAAGAAGATAGTTATCATTAGGTCTAAGGAATTTTTGTATATTTATAAATCCAAATTGTCTACTAGTCTATAGGGTGGGGATGTCATGCTATTATTTTTTTTGAATTTTATATTGAATATTCTAATTGGTTCCTTTATATCCATTTTGAGGGTGGTGAACTACTAATACACAACTCCTAGGCTTACTACCTTACCAAATTGGGTAATAAAAGTATCATTTAATGAATCCCATCTTATGATGGAATCTTTTGAAAAGTTGAGGACCCAAGCATAAAACATGTTTCAGAATGTAAAGGGAAAAATACGTCAATCCATGTCCTCAAAAATTAAATTGATTAGACTTAAAGATTATTTAAATTACTTTATATGCCCTTTAGTAGTTACTTTATTCATGAGGGTGAAGAGATGTAAATATTTTTTGGGTTCATTGGTAGATCATGCACAACTCTAGGTACATTGATGGATGAGCCAACTAATCATGCCATGATTAACAAGAGGGGTGGAAAATTTTGGCTAGATGGGGAATTCGGATGGGTCCTTAAATACCTACATTTACCTTTGTTTTCTCTTGCCTTTCTATGAATTTTTAGGGATGTTAAAGGGATACTAGTTTCAAATCAAGATCTGGTTCTAATCCTAGGCAACTCTAGGATGTAGAATGGGTATTAATAACAAGAAAGAAAAATAACTTCAAAGATATATTTATAGGTGTCAAATATTACAAAGATCAGTCAACTTGTTATAAAAAATACTTTACAAAATAGATCAAATAGCTTTACCTTGACCTTTAAGGATCCAAGCTTTGAAACCTTATAATTTTTAATACATGCACAAATACTATTAGTTCCACATGTTAGCATATAAAGATCAGTGTTAGATAAACATTCCAAAGCATTTATATGCCCAATTTAATAAGCTGATAGACTTTGAGTATTTCAAAATATTTTTTAGCATAAAGCTACACAAAGGTTTTCTCAATTCTAATCAAATTAAAGCAATTATGATCTTAAATGCCTAAATTCAGTATAAGTAGGGTCTCAATGATTAACTTTTGTGTAAATTCTCACAAATATCCATATTATTTACCAAATTTATGTCAACCTTTACAAATATGATCAAAATATCCTTTAATATGCCTAAATAATGGCATATTTCACCTATCTTTGAGGTTTTACATTAATTTACATAAAATATATTTCCAAATTTATACAAATGAACACTAACTTTGATGGAATTATTCAAAGAATTAAATATTAATATAAATAATGTATATCTTTAGTGTCATTTAATAATATATGTGTACTTTGAAACAATTATACATATATTTAATGAATTACACTACAATTTCACCAAGATGCATGAAATTAATTACATAGGGTCCCTCTTTCTAGCATCAACATTTCCCTTCCTCTTGATGCACTTAATGTGCTCCTTGTGTCACTATGGAACAAGAGGAAAGTAATAAACTCAATTTTAAGTCCTAGAAGACTTAGGGCTTGACGCATTCACACAACTACTACTAAAAATATCAAAATAGTAGAGATATGGCCACCACTTGTAAGTCTGCAAGCATACCATGTTATAGGGACAACATTTTATACATAGTGACACTCTATTTCTTGATAATCATTGTGAAATTGCTCTAAACTTTTCCATTTACTTCCCAAACATTAACAAACCATGAATATTTATAGAATGAGATAAACCAAAGTGACTCATGGGGTAGATTCAGAGGTAAGTAGGGTAAGTCATAAAATAAATCATGCTTTAGATGGCTAGAGATGTCAATTCTTAGAACTTTTATGACAATAACATCTAAAACTAGTATTCCCCAACCCTAGTGTAATAATTAAAGCCAAATGAATACATTTGAGAATTTAAATTAAATGAGATACATATATCTAAAATCATATGTCATATGAAATTTACTTATTCACATCAAATTGTATAAGCACATTTAACTGCAAATGAGATGAAATAGAGAACATAAACCAACAAATTTTTTCACCTAGTGTTAAAATCAAATCAACAAATGTATACACTAATATTACTACTAGATTAGCCAGTAGAAAATAACCCATTAGTAATCTAAAATCATGAGAATCAAAATCTAATAAACACACAACAAATAATTAAGATAATCTCATTAATTATTATCTCTTTTGAATTAATTCTCTAATCATTCTTCTTATTCTAATTACAATGAGGGGGAATACCCCTATATATAAGCCTCATAATGCCTATGCAAGTTCAAATGGGCCCATTAAAATATTCCAAAATACATCCATGTGGATTACATCTTTTGAATAATAATAAATAAAAATGCCACATATTATAAGGGAATATTGTAAATTTGAATTTACAAAGCAAAATAAAATATTCCCTAAGGCCCTGGAGGAGGTTGTTGAGGTTATTGATATTATTTCCTTTGTTTCTCTACCTCATCCCTTGTCCAAAATTTATCACATGCTAAGTATTCCTATTCAATTTGATCAAAATCCAAGATCATAAGCTAAAATAAGTTAGGCACATGCTAAGTATTCCTATTATTGAATAAGCCTACCATTCTCTATAAGTATAGGCCTTAGTTCTTATTCAATATCTTCAACTCTCTCTATCCTTTGGTTATCAAAAGACACAATGTTCATGAATTCATTGGTAGTCTTAGCATTGGCTATGTCTTAATGTAATTTTTAAACAAATACCTTCATTTGAGCTCTAAACTCCTAGTCATCCATAAAACTACCATCAAGTTTGGTCACCCTAATGTCCATAACATCCTTTAGCTATAAAGAAATCATGAACTCTATTTTTCTAAAGATTTAGTTACACCCTTACCTTGATGAAGCCAAATTTTCAATATTTTCCTTCTATTCATAATTAAATTCTATGATGGGATGATGTCTTTAAGTGGAAATTTATTAAGGTATGGGTATTTGTTGTTCCTTACAATTTTAGCCAAGTTTGCCAACTTGTAATCATAGAGTGAAAGGTTTTGGTCATATTTAATGACCATATTAAATTTTATAGTCCCATCCTTTCACCTTCTCTTCATGACCTTGTATAAATTGAAGACATTGATGAATGCATTTATTACTTGACCTGTAGTATTCTCTATCACTATAGGTAATGCTTGCTCATTCAATATATTCATCTCCTACTACATATCTTTCATTAAAGCCACTATGGATTTTACATTGGATTAGACCATGGACACAAGATCCTCTACATACTCATCTAATTCACCTTAGCCAACCTTCATTTTCTTTGTTAAAGTGAAGAGATACTCTTCACTTTAATGAGTCATAATTGAGCTAGATTGGGACTATTCAACCTGCCCCCTCACCACTCTTTTCATGGTACCTATAACAACATAAAATTTCATGGAAATATATGGTACAAAGAGGACTACCTAAGGTTTCTTTTATCTTGCTTCTAGTTTAATATTTGTGACCTAATCTAGGATAATAGTAAGAATTGGATTTATTGAAGGTGGTGTAGTTGAGGTAAAGGCTAGAGATGTAGTAGGAATGTGTGGCACATTTTTTGGGTATATCTACCCAAGTATGCCAAATAAAGTTATTATAGGGACCATATTTATAATGAATGAAGGAAATCTATAGGGCACACTCATTTTTACAACCATAGCCACATTAAATGGGGATGCAGGCAAAGGTGGCTTTAGAAAGGTGAAATGCTTTGAAATAGGCCTTAATGTCCTTATGCATATAAGGTAATCAATAGTAAGTGTTACAATAATTATTTTTGATTACAAATAAGTGGAACTAAAATCCTAACTAGCACTAGTGCTTGATGAAGATGCAATATTGTAGGGGTATGCAAAATGAAATGGGGAACGCTAAATCCCAAGGAACCATTAGCCTTGCCCAGGCTAATATTAACTAAGGATTGAGTGATGGTAGTTGTAGTTATGCTCATTTATGGGGGAAAAATGGTAGGATGTGAAAATAAAAAATTAGAAACCATTTGGGATGTACTTAAAGTTGGAAAAGAATGTAGTGGTGAGACAGTTACATTGGGAGCCTATGATCCAAGGGTAGCCTATGGTGTGCTAGTGGAAACAATAGTATTGTATGGATAAAATCTTGATAATGGAGTAGTTTATTATTTTGGAGGATCTATAGTAATTTTTGAAGCTAGTAGATGGGTTATTTATCCTCTCGTAGTGGTCTTGGGATCCCTTTTACTCCTATAGACTATCTTAATGTTTTTACTAGCCAGTGCCTGCACTTCTTCCATGAAGAGATTAATGCCTTATTCTAATTCCTTATAGTAAATATAAGTAGGGTTAGGTTGATCTAGGATTTCCAAAATTCATACCATAATATATGTAGAGATTAGTGTGGGACTTTGGGATGGGTCAGACTGACTACTAGATCCTCCTTTCTCAAAGCTTGGAGGTAAGCCTTGAATGCTTGAAGTGGCATATCATAGAGGTCTATCACCTAATACTAATAAGAGGAATGTTTCATTCATATTATTCATCTTTACCTTCCTCATAGTTAATATCAAACATCTTCCCATGTGTTTGTGGTGGCTGAGACTTATCAATATCCTCTTTTTTCTTATCCTTATCTAGTTTTATCTCCAGTTTGATATTTTTCATTGATTCATTCTAGAGTACCACCTCATCATTTAGAGAATATATATATATATATATATATATACACACACACACACACACACACACACACACACACACACACACACACACTCATGGACTTCTTCTTGATGCTCATATTAAATTTCTACATCTTTATTTAATCTAAATAGATGCTTGGAAATGACCTTATTGGGATCACATGGTCTAAAGTCATATTTAGGCAATACATATGAATCCCTATGTCTAACATGTGGTCCTCCCTAGTTTGTAATGAACATTATGGGGGGATTTTTTCTTATTATTCTTGAATATTCCATCAACTTCATATAGAATTTGATAGGCCATTTATTCTTTAGCTAGCTTCATTGGCACAATCCTTGTCAATCTAATAGGGCCCACCATCAATCCTTCCATTCTGATAACTATACATTCTAGGTCTAACTAGAAGCTACCCATATATTTCAAGGTTTTCCTAATTCTATGGGAAACACTATGCATATTGTATTCATTAAATTATCAGTAATCCATTGGGTATAACTCTTCCACAATCACTCTTATATTACATTTGAATATATGAATATGCATTGTAGAAAAGAATTGAGGCACAACTTTTTGATGCTCAGGAAACCATGAATTTTGACCTAGTTGAGTAGTTTTAAATATTTAATCTAATAATTAAATCATCATAAATAAGGTGGAATCATTATTTAAAGTGTCATAAATTTCATACAACAAGTTATTACTGATAATTTCCCCAAATAGGGGAATTAGTTGGTCTTCTAGGATTATTTACAATAATGGAATAGTCCTTATGTCCACATAAGTAATGTGTGGATTGTCAAATATTATATTCAAGAGGGATATAATAATTATAAGTATTTATATAAATTATTGGATGGGAAATTTTCCTTGATCATCCATGAAAATAGTTCGAGTTGGTTCAGTCACGCACAAACCCAAGACCTTATTTGAGGAGTACACTTCATACCAGTTCTTGATGATGACTTGGTTATATTCTATCTACAATGAGGGAAGGTCATAGTATTTGTCAAATATTTATCCTACTATAAAATCAATATGGATCCCATGGTACATTTATTTAATCAACCTATCTTTGTCTTTGACCTCTAATAAATACCATAAACTAGGTCTACATATGGAATGACCTTTGGCTTAGTTGTATCTTTATGGAGACCGACTACATTAATGTCAAAGATATTAGAAGCTAGTTGGGTTAAATAAGGCATGGTTTAATTCTAATTAAAAACCATATTTACTTCTACATTAAAATATATGATACTATAATTCAAGTCACTAGATGCTATGGTCTCAAGAATAAATTTAGTATCTTTAAAGATGATTGAAGTACTATTATGGAATAGAAAGTTATCATTACTAGAGGAACTACTCTTAATTGGATTAGAAGGACCCGATTAGACCAACATTTACAATACTTTAGGTTATATTAAATGTCTCTTTGTATCCTTCTACAATTTTCAAGCTCTGATAATGGTGGTTGGGAATGCAATTTTCTAATAGCTCGAGCTTTGTCAAATTGTGAGAGCATAGAAAATAGAGAAAGAAAATAGGTGTAGGTTCAAAATGAAAATATAAATAGACTTGATTGTGTATCCTTTTGAATGATCTCTATAATTAATGTAATGTTGATGGTGATACTAGTTTGTGCCATATTAATGGTAAGCTTGTCAACCTTGTATATATTTGAAACAACTTCAAACTATTGATTTTATTAATTAATTGCACCAAAATTCAATTTGTATTTAATTTATCTTTGATTTTCAATCAATTTTTTTTTAAAGCTAAATATTTCCACCTTTTGACATATGGCTACAAATTCAGATCCAACTACGTAATTGCATGGCCTGAATATGACTAAACTACCTAGTTAGCTTGAAATCTCGACATGTGGAAACTTTTTCTTGCCTCATAGACTCTCAAAATGAAGATTTTCATGATGAATAATTTGTATCTCACCAAGATATTAGGTGGTGTTATTCGATTTTTATTGGCCATAGGAATTCCACATGTCACTCTCATGGGCAATTTTAGCTTTGCTTGCTAGGTGTCTCTTTTAGAAGGCTTTTGCATAATTGTCAATAACTTGGTGCTAATAGGCTAGCTCAGGTAGAGATATGCATCTGTCTTAGAGGTGATCTCAAGGATTTCATACAGAAATGGTGTGAGAAAAAAACATGGTATCATTACATGGGCCCAAAGGGTACATGCATCATTCTTATGGGATATTATTTGTTCCTTTACCAAATGTCAATCTCAAAAGGCACCTCATATAATTGTATATCATCAAACCTCAATCGAATAACTAAAAACAAACTATGTGTCTTCCTTACAAGATCTCATGAGATTTGGATGGATGCAATGTGGTGACCTCAAATAAACCCAAAGGAGAAACACATCACCTTAGAAGGCTGTTTGAGTCTAGATAGATGTTATTGAGACATTCAAAAGCACCTCACAAGCCTATATACTATGGTGGGATACATGGAGGACATGTGGTAGATTGGATTAGGTGGGATCACTTGTGGGGAATAATATCTTGACATGTAGGCATAGGATTTAAATTCTATTGTTTAGCTTCTTGTGAGCCCTCTAGATGATACCACACAGCTCAAAAACTTATAATATTTTATCCAAGTGTCTCATGTAGGATGAAATGAATCCTTAAGTCACTATGAGGCTCAATGAGGTGGACATCTATATTTTTAGTCTAGAGTCTAAACTTTGGCATCCCATGAGGCATCATAAACTGTAACTTTAATTTGACATCTTGTCAGGTCAAACAAGAAACTAAGTTAGCTTCTTAAGTATGTCATTGCTTATCTTTGGCAAATTTAAATAAGTTTAAATCAAATTTTTTAATCAAATGCCTTAAACACAACATAATTTTAATTTAATAAAACCTAATGAAGCTTGTTGTGTTTATGTCTATTAGAGATCTAGGTCACACTTCCTTAGCAAAATCATGTTTAAATATCATTGAACCATCCATGGTAAATAATTCATTGTTGTATAAAACATAAAAAAGACTTGAAATAATTTGAATGTTTCTAGGTATCAGTCCTTATTAAAAAATGAATGATTAACCAAAAATCCTAGAAACACAAGTACTAGTAAATTCATTCAATTCTCCATGTATTCAAATGATTTAATATGTTTAGTATTTTGGGAATTTTTCAAAAATTGAAGAAAGGAGGGTCCCCATTTATAGGATAGGGGGAGGTTGACATCAACACATTTATTTTGTATAAATCACTAGCTTTACGTAAGTGAATTTGATAAAAAGCAATCCATTTCTCTATAGTGAAATTACTTTCATTAACCTTTGTTAAATTTACCATTTTTTTTAATGGTGACATCGATAAACTCAAATAATGACTTAAAACTTGCATATCAATGGCTTTACCAAGTATATTTGTAAGTGATTTTAGTGACTTTACCTTGTTTTAATCCATAATCATCAAATTCGCCTAGACATTTAGAGTAATCACCCTTTTATAATCATGATTTTTATAGTTACCTATTTCTATTTATCTATTCCATAAGAAATAAATAAATTCAATGGAATCAATAACTTCAGTCTGTTCTAGAATTGATGACTTCATTCTATGTAAAATAGAAAGCTAAGAATTGAAAATTAAAATTTGTTTTTGGATTGGCCTTTTTACATGAGGCTTGAACTCTTCTAAATTTCCACACACACTTTTATTTTAGTACTTAAAATTTGAATAACACAACTTGTCTTTTCAAATTTTAATTATACAAGAGCAAACAGGACCAAGGGGTTGAAACATCATTCACATATGATTTGGTGATTTTAAAATGAAATTTCACTTTAGAATAGATATCTTAAGATATTTTTATTTTTTGATTGTTCTTTGTTTATTAGTTAACTTCAAAAAATTTAGATTAATTTATTTGTTTCAAACTTAACCTTACACATATGCTCTCTCCCCATCTATTATAAATAACTTACATGACAAAATTCACCTTGTTTATTGACTTGTTTGTTTATCCTATAAATAAATAAATGTCATGTATGATCTCCCCAAGATCTAACTGACTTAGGTTAGCTATAAAATGACATCTAAAGTTATTTCAATTTTCATTTGTTTATTTTTTAGCATTGGCTTGTGGGCAAGAGTTCATTGCCTCCTCATAAGTTATTTAGGTGTGGGTTAACCTTAGGTTTCATATCCTAGCATGGTAACAACCCTAATCATGGTGGAGTATATAAATTGGGTACATGATACTGAGATTGAATAGTGGTTGAGTTTTTAGCTTGCCAATCCTAATATAAACTCAAATTAATTCATGTTAAACATCATACTTCACTAAGTAATAAATGGCTAAATTCATTGTACAAAGGACTAGACCTTTGCATATCAGTTTAGAGAGTTTGAATATAATTTATGTGATGTGCCCTTATGTTATCCACACTTGGGACTATTTAGATCATTTTTAAATGTATAGATTTTATATAACCCCTACTTTATCATGGAATATCTTGCCAAATTCCAACTGCTTCACACTCTAGTTTCATGACATGTATCAATGTTTGATAGATAAAGGGAGTTTAAGACACTACCTACATGTGCTATTTAATTTTTGGATGAATAATTAATTATTTTTAATAATTAATATATTGGTGGAAACTATGGCAAAAGCTATGCACACCTTATCAGTTTTAGGGATAAGACATGCACTTAGTTCTTTTTCTATTTTATTTTATTATCATCTGTGTTTGGGTCTCAAATTAATTTTATCACAAGAAAGAGGAAAAAGCATTCATGTGTTATACACTATTTTTAATTAATAGGTATTACTCTACCTATTTTGTTTCAAACATCTACCTTAGATTTTATTCCAAAACCATTTGTGTGCCTCTTGTTTAATGAAGTGTTATTACGCTACATTTTTTATTTCAAACATTTACCTTAGAATTTTTATAAAACATTTACCTTATCATTTATTTGAAGGAGATTCATTATTCTACCATAATTATTCCAAAACCTTACCTTATTTGAAGCCAAGTTATAAAACCATCCATGCCTTTTGTTTCAAAATATGTAGTTATGTTACTTGTTTTAGTATAACCTATTTTCCTTAGAAAAATCTAAGTCTTTTGTATTAAATTTGAAATTTAATCTTTAGTACTTCAAATCCTAAATTAATTAGGTCTATGTTGAATCCTCATCTAGTTTGGGCTTAGGTGGTGTACATTTTGAGTTTGTATTGTGTTACTTGGATTGATGATTGAAGACCTAGAAGTTTTTTGCATGCTAATGATTATGACCACCTTTGGTAAAATCATTTTTTTTAACTAGTTCATTATTTTTATACCTTTTCTAGATACCTTTATCACTAATTATAATTTCATTTGGGTGAATTAGTACCTTTCCAAGAATGGTTTCAGGTTTATAATTTACCTTTTTCATTGACCTAAATTAGTTATTTTACCCTTAAAACCTATTTTTTAGAGATAAAGGTTATTTTCCTTGGACCTTGATTATTTTTCAAATTTTATACCTTTAATTTTTAATATACCTCATCGTAGATTTGAACATGACTTGCTATACATGTATTTAGATTATGTACAATCTAGAATATGAGAACTTTGTTACTAGTGACCCCTTTATTTAAGAACCATATGGTGATGATATAACATATGATATGGATACATATTCCTCTTATAATATTATATATATAGAACAAAGGAAAGACCCACTATCATATTACTCGGTGAGTGCACTATTCTATCTAGGCCAAGAGTAAGAACAAATGGCTCAATATCTTACGTAAATGATGCATATTATTGAAAAAAGCTAATAAAAACAACCCTACTATGTAACAACACCAAAAAGTTATGATACATACTTTTTGGACCACCATTTGATATAAAAATATGAAATTCTAGTCATGGCATTAGAAGTAGTAGCCAAATTCTTACTAGACTTCCCACATGAAAGTCTATCTAGTTTGCTTAGAGCACTTATCAACATGCCTCATAATCAATAATTTGAATAGGTTTCAACTAGTTAAAATTAAGATTTAGTGCAAATACCTCAACACATCAAAAGTTCACTTTCAAAATGGAAAGGTCCCATGGATGATAATTTAGAATAAGTATAGAAAGCATACCAAAATTACCTTAACCTATCTTAGAAGAAAAATGCCATCACTATTTCAAATGTGCTCCTTCCACAAGGCCACTAACAAATTAATTGGGCTATGTAAATAAAAACTTAGACCCATTTATCTAAATCAAATTAATAGGAGACATTAATAATGTCCCAATTAAAATATAATATATTGCTACTCATATGGAAGACCTCACCCAAAATGTAGCAGATAACATGCAATGTATTCCAATTACACAAATTATATTCCTCTAACCAATACCATGAGTGGTTCAAATTAATAAGGGGTAGGTATGTTTGGTTCTCAAACACAACAAGAAACCTCCACTCCTCAACCAACTGCTTCCTCAAATGCACAACATGGGTAACTAGCCAAAAATAATAGACCAACATACCACCTCAATAAATTCATAAGACTACACCACTTCAATAGGGGAAAATAATGTTCTAGCATAATAATAATATACCAATATACCTCAAACATCACAAATTTTTCCTAACCCATAATGTGTTTCTATTGGTTAACAATAAGTGCCAATTAGTTAACAACAAATGCCAAACCCTCAATAAGTTCCCCATTAACAATAGTTTTTTAAATAATAACAAATTTCCAACATACAACAGGTACTAGGTGATAATAAAAATTTTTCCTTTTACCTAATGGGTATCACACATATAATAGTGATATAACTTACACCAACTTTAACAATAAGGTTTTAACCAGCAATGGGTTTCCTTTATACAACAAAGTTCAATGAGTAGACAAAATGTTCATGCCCAAACTCAATAATACCAACATATTCCACCTAGCCAAATATCACTACCACAACCATAATTCACCAAACAAATCCATGTTACCAAACCTAACTAGAAAGTTTATAAAAAATAATGTATTATGTATAAATAGTACAATCATAATGTACATATATAAAAACCTAGTCATTCTACCTATCAAACAAACATTCCCTAGTATATCATTCCTTCATACCCTAATCAAGGTAATAAAATTTTGAATTTTTAACCTTGACCACAATAAGACATGTGATCCAACTTATAAGCTCATGTGTTGCATCAAATAAAGGATGAAAATCATGCCATTTAAATTGGGAATAAAAGAATGAAGTTTAAGCTAGATGAAATATGATTGTTGTATACACATAATATTTTCAAACTTTTATCAATTATTGATGCTCTTTATCTTATAGGAACCCATCAAGTCTCAATCTCTCTGATTGCATGACCTAAGGGGTATAATAGAAAAGGAATTTGCATACCATTGGTGTTTCATAGGATTGTTATCCATTTTGCCACTTGTCATCTACACACTTGTCTCTTAAAATCCATTCCCCTAAGCATTACCTCCTCTTTTTCACACTCCTCTAGTCATCTACCACCTTCATTATCCATTTACCTAGACTAAACCCATTTTTAATAGTTTACATGACTATATAAATTGCATTGACCTTTTATTATTATTGACAAAACATATTAAGGGTCTAGGTTAACCATTGGCCAACCTAGTCTATGACCTAGTAAGTATTTGTCAATTATAATATTAGGTCAACTAGGTCGACCTTATCATCCCAAATTTTTTGAAGGGTTTAGGGTTAGATCCATATATATAAACATACTCATTTTTCCATTTCTATAATAATATAAAAAGATAATATATATTGTGCATCTACTTATCCACCATTCTAATTAAGGAACAAGATTAGGGTTTCATACTTTCATTAGAGATATAGATCATATCTTCTAGATAAGTCTTTTGGATTTATTAATAGGTTTTTTAGCCTAGATATTATTTATCCTTGTCATCCTTACATACCATAGAAACCTCTTGAAAATCACCTTGGCCAAGGTAGATATTGAGGCTCAACAAGTTCATCTTTAGAGGTATGTATTCCTAACTTTAGTCCTCCTTTATAAGATTAGATGGATATGCATTTGCACTTCTCTTTCATAAATTATAATTTCATATACATTTGTGTGAGTATATATTTTATATGCATGTTTAATTTTAGTGTTATTACCCCCACTTTGTGCCACACGATTTGGTGAACACTAGATTATAATTTTACTTGTTATTAGTTTAGTGAATATGAAAACATAGGACCTAGTTGGGGTTATTGTATTGTTTATCTTGATTGGAGGCTTTGTAACCCTCCCTAGTGATATTAATGTTGTAAGAGATCCCTTTATTAGGTCTAGTAGATCCATATTGGTCATGACACCATTTTTCTAATGTATCCCCAATCAAAAGTGTAAGTAGGATCTATCTTAACTAAGATGGGATTGATTTGTAGATTATACTAAATTTACCATTTCATACAGTTTGGTGAACCCAATGTGCATCTAACCTTTACAATTTTTATTTCACACTTTTCATTTCTATAATTTTATTATTTTTCTATATTTGTGAGAGTAGGTCGACTAGGCTGTTATAGTTATAAATTCTATGTAGAGGTTTAACACATAATCACATTAAGTGACTATTCTTTTTGTGTATATATTCATCAAATATATGTTATTAGATCAATTAGGTTGACATAGTACTCTTATTTAGTCCTAGATAGTGGACTATGTTGAATAGGTTGACTTAGTCTCACATTTAACATTCAGAATAACAAACTAAGTTGTGCAAGTCAACTTAGTCTTATAGTCAGCATCTAGATAACAAATTAAGTTTACCATGTCAATTTAGTCATCTTAATAGGCTTTAACAAATAGGGTTTCATATAACTAGGTCAACCCAATTGACATAGTTGGCAAAACTTACAAGTAACATTCAAGGAAATTTAATATAAAATTTACAATCCTAAACATCTTCTAACCCATAAAGGTTCCTTTCTTTCTCTATCTCTCTTTCATTTTATTACTTCATTAAATTTCTATTTTGTGTAAATTTTCAATCTTCAAAACTGCAATCCT
This sequence comes from Torreya grandis, assembly GCA_037957365.1. Lineage (NCBI taxonomy): Eukaryota > Viridiplantae > Streptophyta > Pinopsida > Cupressales > Taxaceae > Torreya > Torreya grandis. Next base: position 891,601 of record JARHVA010004891.1, read on the forward strand.
ACAACAAACTATGTTGACATGGTCAACTTAGTTTTGTAGCCTCTCTTATATATAAAATACTAAGTTGACCTATTTGACTTAGTTCTTCAGGACCCTTGATTACAAAAAATAGAGGAGACCCTATTGAATCTATCTATAATTTTTGCATATAGTGTTATCTAGACTAACTCTATACCATTCTTAATTTGGGAATTAACAACTATATGATAGTAATTAATTCATGCTTTCATTTTTAACTATTTGAATGATTATAATAGCTCACTTAGTATAATAAGGTGTTTTTTTAAATACCATTTAGTTTCACTATCTTTTCTCTTTTCATACACACTACCAAATCACACAAATTTCAAAACACATTTAACATTTGTCTACCCAAGGCCTACCTGCTTGGATTTAATCACCAAGGGGGAAGACGACTCAATTTTTTGGCCAAGTATAAAGACATGGTTAATGGTATATATTGGCAAATAAACCAACACCCTTATCACTATAGGATTTTGAATTGAGGGGCTAGGCCCTAATACCAAGCTAGCACCATTGCCAACATAAATCCCTTTTAGCCTAAATGTTTTGAAACCATCCGTAGATTGTTTTCTAGTTCCCTATTTTCAGCCAACTTCCCTATCACACTTAAAATAAAACTTTATAATAATCTAATAAAACATAGAATGACTACTTAATTAGCATTTAATTTTCAATTTAGTATTTTCTCTCTACTCATTGTATGTTGTATAGAAAGAACTTATATTGGACAACATTGGTGCAAGGTTTTCTGTTATGTACCAATTGGATCATTATCATGTATCTAATTATTTGTGTGTTTGATTTCATTTCCTTTTTCAATTTCATTACAAAATATTTCCTTTATTTTATCATAGTGTCATTCTAATAGACATAACCTCATACGAAATATATTTCTCCTTGACTACAATACTAAGTCAACTTGGTCGACCCATTACTCATTTCTATTAGTTAGGATATAGTATTAAGTTAACGTAGTCAATTTTGTATCTTTATTATAGTATATGTTTCCTTTTTTGCAATACCAAGTTGACTTATTGACCCAGTACTCCTATTTTCCAATTATGTTTCAATTCTAAGTCAACCTAGTCAACTATGCATCCTTTTTTAGCTCAATTTAATACCTTGTTTATATTACTCGATCAACCTAGTCATCTTTGTACTCATATCTATCTCTTATACCTCTTTACTTTTACATCATCTTTTCCTTCCCTAATCTCTCTCTTCATCATAAAATTATTATTTGAAGACAATTCTAAGCTGAATTCAACATATATGATGAGTCTTACCAACCCCAATAGGTTATCCTATATATATCTTGTGGCTCTTTCTCTAGATGAAAGTAATGTGCATATAGTTGCTTGCACTACAAACTATGGGACCCCTCCTAATTCCGCTTCTCTTCTTAATCCTCTCTTTTCACTTGAAGTTAACCCAAATTATAGTATACTTCATTAATTATCTTCTTCATTAATGAATTTCCTCAAAATCAATGAAATGATCCTTCTATTATTACCATATCATGATAAGTGGTCAAGTCAAGGAACCCCATTCACCTTCTCCCACATTATCAAATATATTTGGAGATACTATCTTCTATGTTTCTTAACCTCTTCCCTCTATTTTAACCCCTTCTCATACCATGCCATCTTCCTCTTTGATTTACTCCACCTCCATGCCTAGTATCTCTACTAACATGGCAAGTCCTACATCTAGTGAGCATCTTCCAAAACCCACTCTTTTCAATTCTTCTACTAGTGCATCATTTTATACCCATATTAATTATTCCTCTAGTGATAATTCTTCTCATCCTTATATTATTAAATCTTTTGATATATAATAAATTTATGCCACTAGTGCCTCACGTACCAATAATTCTTCTCAAGCTACTATAAACACCCATACTAGTACCCAAGCCACTACTACCAATTACAAAGCTTCAGATGGTACCAATAATATAACTCAAACCCATAAAATCCTATTATAAACTCTTAATAAAATGAATTATTTATATGATATTAATGAAAATCAAATGATGAAAATGAAAAATCGTCTTATCCATCTTCAAACCCACCCTCAATAGATTTTATGGGGCACACATAACTAAAATGTTCTCCCACCTCCTATTGAGGATTCCCATGGTAATATTATTAATCAAAATCCTCCTATTAATTAAAAAATAAATCATCTTCAAAATGAGCCTCTTACACCTCAAATTTCTAATATTGATATAAGAGGTATCACCCCTACCATTACTTACAATGGGTCAATTGATCCTACTCCCCACTTAAAGACATTTGGAATTCTATATAGAGACTAGGCCAAGTTAAATACCTTTACCAATACCAATATATTAATAAATACTCTCACATGTCATGCTCTATATTGGTACAACCAAATCAAATATCATTTCATCACTATTTTAGAAGACTTAGTCAATGATCTAGTCCAAAAGTTTAAAACTAGTGATCTCCCTGAGAATACCTTGTCTCATTTTATCAATTGTATGCAATTTAAGATAGAAACAACACAATATTATATCAAATAATGAAATACCTTGTCTAAAAAATGTGAACATAATATGGTAGATGAAAACCTCTTTCATCTATTTACAAATTATCTTTTCCCCAAGTTGAAATATTGGGTTCATACCTTTTGGAAGAGGCCATAAACCAAGCCAAGCATAAATATTTCCTCATGTATCAATTTGAGCCATCCCAACCTTATATGGGTACTCTCATTTTAATCAATAATAATAATAATAATCATTATATAAATGGAGGGGTCACTGACTCTTCTAATACCATTCATACTATTCAAGATGATGTTCGTAAACAATCTCCAGAACAAACTTACCCTCCCAACCACTTCATTAATCCTAATTTATATTCAAAAATTAACATGAATGTTAATAAACCTTTATCCTTAGTTGAATTACAAAAAAATCTACAAAGGCCTCTTCCATGACAACTTGATCCCACTTGACCCATGAAATCTTGGTACAATCCCAATAAATTTTATTGGTTTCATTGTAGTTGGGGTCATTCTCATGATATTTATAGGAAAATTTATAACATGGCTATGTATTTCCTTATTGGTCCTAATTTTGACCATAACTATATCATTCATAACTATCAACAAGCCTATGGCATTGCCTTTAAATCCCATGAAACATAAACTAAATCAGAAGCATTAAACCAACCTAATGCTCATTTAGCCATCTATAAAGATCATCTTCCAAATCACAAAGATAACCAAAAAAATCCTACTTATTATACCAATAATGTTGATAATATTCTTGACCCAAATATTTAAGATAATGTGGTCAATATGACTAATATCTAAATGGTGGTTTCCTTCATTGATCCTCATCCCATCCACACCCCTCAATTGCCTTGCACATTTTATGTTATCCAATAATCTTCTCCAACTCACTTAATAGATTATGGGTAATAAGACCTTGTATATTTTGATTAACCAATTCCTACACCTCCCTTAGATAACACTTCTCATATCATTTCTACCATTCCTCCAACCTATTTACCTATCATTAAAAATTCTCAAACTTCTATCAACACTTCTTCTAATCTCTCTCAAACCAAACCTACATCAACCACCCCATCTTCTCAAGAAAATAAAAAAACTTATCCTCAAATTCAACAACATAAATTCACATATACTTCAACTAATCATTATGATAACCTCTTTCAACATTGTGCACCTCTTTCTAATAGTCCTCTTATGGGTTATGATGAGTAGGATCATATTATAGAGCTTAATAATCTCCCATCTCAAATCCTATTTCTCAAACTTATGTAGACCTCTCAACATCATTGCAATAATCTTATGTAGCTTTTGTTCAAAATGAAAATACCTCATCCTCCCCTAGTAGGACATAAATTAACCTTATCTAAATCAGAAGATATCATTATAAACTAGTGTGAAGAGATGTCCATACATTTTGATGAAACAATGGACACTTCTCTTTACCTATCTCATTTTATGAAAACCCTTATATTTTCCAAATGTAATCTTAAGTCCACACATATCACATGTCAAGGCTATGACCAAAGGAAAATGCCTCATTTAGGTTGTTTATATATCCCCATTACCATCCCATATATAACCATTTGTGTCAAGGTGATGCTCTTCAAATTTCTTCCTATAATATTTTGATTGGTAGGTGATATACTCATTGCATGAGAGTATTTCCTCTTCCACTTGCCAATGTGTCAAATTTCCTCACCATGTAGCCATCAATAAGATTCAAGGTGACACTAATCCTTGGAATTTCAAAAAATTCCAAGAACATAGTGTATTTAATATTCCTACCCTTGAACCCTTTCCCAATATTCCATTGCATGAATCTTATAAGTTTAACTTTCCTATTAATTACACCTGAGGTTACAATGGTCACCCAAACTCTTTGGGAACATACCCCCTAACCTCCTAAATTATGATGATGATGATGATCTTGACAAGATCAATCTCAAGATTAAAACCCTAGATCTATCACCTCATCTCATTTCCTAGTTTCCCCCTTATTTTTAACCTCAATTCCCATCAACCACATTATCATGGTATACCCATTTTCCTAAATAAGAATCGACATTCCATTTATCACACCACATCATTGATCTTGATACACTTTATTATGATGATGTTTATAGCTTTAGATGAACCATTCTTAAGAGGTCTTATTCAAGACTGAGATGCTAAGATTATTCATTATCATTCCTCTTTTCTTCAATCTTTCAGTATATATTCTAGTATTCCATCTTATATCATTCCTAATTTTAGCATTTTTCCTCTATATCATAGGGTAGAGATGGTGAAAACACCTCCAAGTTTTAGAGAACCTCATAGGATTATGCTTATGGATCATGCTATGATTGTTCTTTATCACTTTTCTAGTTACTAGAATCCCTCCATCTAGCTATCCTTGAGATGTTTGTGAATTTTTTTAGCCTTGTGTGCATCCTTCCACTCTCTCAATTGAGCCCAACATGGATCCTATTCCCACTCCCTCTATTTTTGAGTCTCTTCCTATTTTTGATCTTATTTCTCCTTTAGTTAATCCTTTCCTAGTCTCTTCACTAGCCCCACCTTCTCCTAGTGATGGTTTACTCCTTTTACTATAACTTGCTCATTTTTCCACCAAATGGGTCAATCAACCACATTGTGAAACTCATAAAGTTATTTATCACTCAACTATAGAATGTTCATTATAATAATCTTAGTTTCTATATCCACTCCTCCTATGAGTACATCTACCTAGTATACTCACAAACATATTTATTGCTTCCATGGAACAAATAATCATTCATCCACACATTATCATAATATGTGGAAATATATAGACACATTACGTCCCACCACTCCTTATCCCATAGATAAGGCTATACCTCCATTGAAAGTGTTTCTTAAATATCTTCCCAAATATGGAGGTATATTATCTCTAAAGCTAATGTAATATACATCACATTGATTGATGCCACATCCTTCAATAACATCTCAAGGATCACCTTATAATATTTACTATGCCTACTACCCATATTATTATAGGTCACTCTTGCAATAACTCTCCCCCTTCTTCACCCATGGCTCCACCACCTATGGTCATTTATCCAGCTACTATTTCTCCACCTATGAATCCCTCACCCATGGATCTTCCTTGATGGCACATTCCCCACAAGTGACCACTTCATCCCATATAGAGTCCACTCCCATTCCTTATTTTTAGAATACCATACATGATATCCCTCATTATCATGATCCTTTAAGAATTCCTACATTTTATGTTGAGGAGAATCAATATGAAGTATTTTCTTTACTTTCCTTGAAAATCGATGAGACTTTGTATATAGTCTAAGTTAAGCTTCATAGAGACTTATCATATGTTATGGATAATGTTTGTGGATAAATATATTAGTAATTATGAGCAAAATAATCTTGTTCTTACATTTATTCATTTACTTGGATTGGATGTGTGCTACAACTTTACATTTCTCTATTTTATATCATTTGACATTATATCGAATTCTTATTTATCTCACATGCTGACTTTTATTTTTTCACTATATAATATTTATGATATCGTTATTATTTTTATGTTCTCTTATGGATTATTTTTCATAATTACATACTTTTTATTCTTGAGCTTATTTTCTATGGCTACCTTGTTATTTTTCATGATTATTTTTTATCTTATCTCTATAAACATAGATAATTATTATGACTTGGTTATACAAACCCTAATCCACTTTAGTCATTCCTAATTTACCATGTGATTAGTTAACAAATAATTCATCTCATTATAGTCTCTTTTTAATGGTCCACTTTGGATCTCCCCTTAGTCCCCCTTATTTCCTTTCACAAACTAAGAATACACATGGTTGAGACTTGAGATAACATGATGGTTCATCGTTAATCCCAAGTGTTTTAATTAGTCATATATTTGGATGTTTAGCTTCCTTTAGTTAAAGCTAAAATCTCATTCATGGGTATCACTCTATCTCTCATGATTTTTCATTCCAAGTCCATATGGAAGAGGATTATTAAAATTGATAAAATATTCAAAATCCAAATCATTTAACAAAAGTCAATGATTTAAAATGAAAAATTTATTTTTTTCAAAATTTAAATCACACTAAAATATGTGATTCTAAGCACATCACATTTCTCTAATCGAAGCTCAAACTCCACAATTGGCCTCATAATAGATCTGAGGTCCATTGGGGTGTGGTAGGCTAGTAGATTAGAAAATGATTTAGTATGTTTTATTCTTACTTCATTAATCTTTCACTTTTATATTCTTATTTTCCAATTGCATGTAAAAATCCAACCACTTTTATTAACTTTTTCATACTTCCTAACTTGAAATAGTTTCATTAATTTTAGAGCATTTTACCAATTTTGATTCTCTTTTATACTTACCAATGTGATTTAGTATGATTGATTGACTTAATTAATTTATTTTTATAGCATTAGTTTTTTGCATGCTTTCTAATTTATTACATTATTTTCATACTTCCCAACATGATTTAGTGTGATTTTACTTGTTTTGATTTGGTGTAAATATTTTTTATGCTTTAAAAGAAAAATTTCCCTCTTATTTACCACATTCATGGTTTATTATATTTAGTCATCTTTTGTTATTACACATTTCCCATCATGATATAGTGTGTAGTGCATTTGTTTTTTATTACTTATAATTTTCCAAGTCCCTTTTACCTATTTATTTTTAACCATGCATGTGTCATACATAATGTTAGAAAAGAAAACACCCCACATATATTCCTTATAACATATACATTAAAATAAAAATACATGTGATAGAAATAAATATATCCATGCATCCACAACCACAACCAACATATAACCCATAATATCAACTTCCAACTATCAAAATAGAATATCTCTGTCTCTCTGTCTCTCTCTCTCTCTCTCTCTCTCTCTATATATATATATATATATATATATATATATATATATATATATATATCACATGTTTTAAATACAAATAGTTCAAAAATACATCACTCCATCTCTATGGCTAAGCCCCATTATGTCTATCATGTGGCCTAGCCACACTAACCATATATGCCTTAGACTGTCTCTTTTGAATAGTGCACTATAATGAGGATGTTTGATATCTCAAACCTATTACCTATCCCTATAATTTGGCCACCTAGGCTTCAACCTATCCCATATAGATAGTGGTAGCCATATGTGTGGCTCTCTCCTGAGCCAAGGCTTTCCATGCATGTCCATCTCCTTCTCCCATCCCTACTAGTGGTTTTATTACATCTTTTCATGCTTGTAGTTGCCTCACAACCTCCCTCACTAGTTTAACTAGCCCACCTAAGTTGGGGTAAATGATACCACAAGATCATCTAATGTAGTGCAGTTGTATGGTGCCCTCAATCCATATAGAATATCATGGTGTGCTCCCATAACCAAGGATCCCCACATGACCTCCTCATATATATAATTTATAAAATTCAAACGAAATATATATTAGATCACATATACATCTCAAAATCTATCTATATACAATCATATACAACTAGTATCTTATCATAACAATTAAAAATCACCACATTTTTTACCTATCCTAATGTCACCAATCACCATCTCCATATATGACCATCTACCAAGCATGGTCTCTCCATCAGCTCATCCATGAAACACCTCATCTATGGGATGCCTCTTAATTGAATAAATCCCTAAGGTAACCACTCGTGCATGTCTCATGCCTTTCCTAAATTACCACCTTGGGGTAACTTATGGGTTATCCTTAATTACCACCATCTATCCCCAATCCTACCACTAGTATCTTCATCAATGATGTAACTTAGGTGGTTATTTATCCTCTATATGTGGTTCTATTTGTGGTACCTATGGTATCCCTACATCCACATCCATGACCTCTCTTCCTCAAGCTATCAGTTATCATGCTTGACTAATCCATGGTCTCACACATCATGGTCTAATCTCTAGTCTCATGACTTTCACTCCTCCTCCTCCTCCTCCTCCTCCTCACCATATTGGCTATCTAGGCTCTCACTAGGTCTCTTAAAGCTCTATTTTTCTTATAATAGTAAAAAATAGAAAATGAATTCTTTTTCACACTATTTAAATTTACTTTTCCAAATTATTTACCCTTCAAAAATTTACCATCATATTTCTTGTTTTGATTATATCTTTGTTTATAATAGCTCTTTTTCCAAACCATAAACATTTATAGAATATTAATGTCATAGAGAAAATTTATAGCTATTATACACCTATGTTTCAAAATTTTCAATTTTCACTCTTTTTTGGTAATATATATATATATATAGGTTCACCTAATGTTTTTCACATTGGATGACTTCACATCTCTCACATATCTTTATTTATCAACATTAGTAAGTTAAGTAAAGGTATGTGTTTCTTAATTCTATCCTTTTATTTATCTTATTTACTTCTTACCACACTTTACTTAGCATCAAGATTTTGTGTCAACATGTTTTTTTCCTGAATCACCATCCCCTATTACACGTACATGACACTTGATGATCTTCGAGTGAAGCACATATATACAAATAATATTTTATAAATTTTATCAGTTATTAACACTTTATATCTTATAGGAATCCATCAAATCTCAATCTCTCTAAGTGCATCCCCTAAAGGTGTATCAATAAAGGTGTGGGTAGACCATTGGTGCTTTCTAAGATTATTATCACTTTTTCCACTTGATATCTACACACTTGTCTCCTAAAATCCATTCCCGTAATATTTTCCTCTTTTTCACACTCCTCTAATCATTTGCTACTTTAATTATACCTTTCCTTAACATTAACCCCTTTTCAATAGTTTACATGACAATGTTAGCTGCATCAATCTTCTATTCTTATTGATAAAATTTATTAAGGATCTAGGTCAGCCCTGGCCAACCTAGTCCTTCACCTATTAAGTTTTTATCAATTATGATACTAGGTCAATCAGGTTAACCTTGTTGACCAAAACATTTAAAAAGTCTTAGGGTTATATCCACCTATATAAACACAACTATTTTAACATTTTTAGAAGTAGAGAATAATAAGTAAGATATATTACACATCTAGTTATCCACCATTCTACTTGAGGAACAAGATTAGGGTTTCATACTTTCTTTAGATATATGGATCTTATCTTATGGAGAAGTTTTTGGGATGCATTGATAGGTTGTGTAGCTTAGAGATGATTCATCCTTGTCATCCTTACATACCACAATAACCTTTTATGAAGCACCTTGTCTAAGGGAAAGATTGAGGCTCAATAGGTTTGTCCTCAAATATAAGCATTCTTAACTTTGTTCCTCCTTGGTAAGATTAGATACATATGAATTTTTATTATCTTCCATGCATTAGTATTTTGTATACATTAACATGAGTATATGTCTTCTATGCATGTTTAATTTTAGTGTTTATTACCCCCACTTTGGGGTAGAAGCTTTGGTGAGAACTAGATTAGACTTTTACTTTACTTGTTATTAGTTTAGTGAATATGAAAACATGTGACCTAGTTAGGGTTATTTTGTAGTTTTACTTGACATGAGGCTTTGGAACCCTCCCTAGTGATATTACTATGGGAAGATATCCCTTGATTAGGTCTAACAGATCCATATTGGTCATGTCTATGATTATCTAATGTATCCTCAATCAGAAGTGTAAGTAAGATCTATCTTCTCTGAGCTAGGATGGATTTGTAGATTATGTTGCATTTTTCATTGCATATACTCATATCCTTTTAATATGTATTATATTTAAATACAATTTCTTCTAAACTATGAGCCACCCAAATTGAATAAATTTAAGGGAAAATATGACCCCAAAGAGAATTTAAAGGAATTAGTTTTTGCTTTCCAACTAATGACCTACAATGACATATATTTGCTTCTCCTCTTTCCAAAAATTTTGATTGGACAATATTTAGAATGGATTCTAAAACTACTAAATAATTTTGTAGAAAAATTTGGTGACCTTTTAAATATTTTTTTATAACATTTCTCATATAATATGGAACATGAGATTATACTTTTAGATTTAGGACAAATAAAATAGATAAATGGTGAGAGCTTTGCTACTTGTAATTATGGAGATCACTTGCATGATGATTCACTCAAAATTTTCTAGACAATAAATTTGTCATGATATTTAGTAGGAGCCTACATAATGAGATATCTTATCATCTTGAGCTATAATGTGCTCACATAGTTGAAGAGTTTATTAAGAAAATGATACAGATTGAGAAGGCCATTATCAAAAAAGGGATAATCAATCTATCTTCTTCCAACCAGAGCTAAAACCTAAGAGGCCATTATGCCATTGCATATACCTACAATAATATTATAGGACATATCGTAGGAGGTCATTTTTCCACCATTACCATTAACCCCTAGCCAAATACAAATAGATTGATACCTTTACTCAACAATGCCTATTAGCCTCCAAATAATGCCTACCAACCTCTTATGGTAGTAATCCTTCTTTAGACTATGTTAGTCATTAGGCTCAACATCACCTAAGAATTATAATGTTAGGCCCTGTTACCTCTCCATCCAATTACTGAGGCCCAATACTAGATTAAGATTTTGAAATTTCAACTCAACAAGCTAAAATTATCATTAAGGTACTATAAATAAATTCCATGAGTGATCCCATTCAGACCTCCATGCCTATAAAAAAGATAATTACCAAAACTAAAGGGAAGACCTATGACATAATGGAGAAAATACAAAATACATATATGCAAATATCCATCATGGATTTACTGCATACACATAGTGTCCATAAGAACATACTTAATGAATATATGATCTAATCCCTTATGTTTGATGACATCATGCTTGATAAATTTCAATCTATGGTATGACATTTGGCCCTTGTCCAATGAATTACCTTTAACCAAAGAAACATGTTGTCCTTGGACCCATTACATAATAACCTCTTGTGCATTATTTTAATTATAATAAGACATATATTTAATTGCATCCTTGTAGATAATGGTTTGAGACTAAACATTGTGTATCTAATGTGGGTAAAGCATCTTGGATACATAACAATCTATTGATAACTATTTACTATTGTCATCAAGGAACATGATAATGAGGAATGAGAATCATAAGGAACCATCAACTTGTTAGTGGTTATTGGGCCTTTAACCCATGATAATATTATCCATGTTCTTGACCTAGAATTATCATAGAAATTTCTCTTGGTTTGATCTTAGATCAACAAAATTAGGGCCTTTTATTCCATGCTACATCAGCATATTAAATTCCCCCATTTAAGGATATAAGTGACTATACCAACTAATCTCTATCCTTATTAGTATTGTAAATGTCTCGAGGTAGAGTAAAAGAGATAGAATTATCATTTTGGATTTAATAATATACCTAAATCTAACAAATGAAAAGTTGATAAATATAAATCTATTGAAATAGGGCCATAAATGAATTAACTTGACATTGAGAGCCTATCTTTTACCTCATCTACACCTCTAGAAGATATAGTCAACCATTTTTACATATTTGATAAAGGTATAGGATAATAAAATACTCATGACTCCTTACACATCAAAAACTTTCTACATAATCCAAAATCTTATGGGAGACCCAAATATAACACTACTCACATGGAGTGGGGCACTAAGGGAAAATCTCATCTTACCAAACCCATTGTTTTAAAATTAACCTCTAGCCTAGAATATGATCTTTTAGCCAAAGATGATTCATGTATCTATACTGATGATTTATATGATTGTTACCAAAGCACAAAGTATCCTATCCCTAACTGGATTATGGGTAATCAATATTATAAAGGTGGAAGCTTGGTAATACATCATCAAGGAATAATAGAGCTAGTTTCAATGACCAAATATAAATTAATGCATGGTATTAAATTTTAACTACCTAAGGGTGACCCCACATACCTCATTTAAGTTAATACACCACTGACTAATGAAGATGATGCCAAAAATGATGTAAGGTTTGATCATATCATCTATGATGGCATTTCCTACATGAATTTGTTTAACCCTTATGCCATTTTTACTATTAATCCTATTTAAATACCTTTACCACTTACCCTTTATCAACCATTATTGATATACTAGGACCAACAAGAGTAAAAAATGTCATTGGATGAGTTTTAGAATAATGAGGCCATCTATAACTTTCTAGGTTTGAGGCATCATATTTTTATATGATATCACAAACAAGGATTTTTGATCAGATTGGATCCTATTTCATATTTCATAGAGTGGGTTAACTTCCTTATCCAATAAAAATAATAATCAAACATTGAGGTCTAAAAGTGAAAACCTCTTTGAGGCACTTTGAGACTAGGGTAAAAGTAAAGAAAAAGGCAAGTCTCTTGGTTAAAACCTATTTTATGTGCTATTAGATGGGGATGTTCACCCCTCTTTACATGAATCACATGAGATCACTAGTCTAAGGCTTAAATATGGCTCTAAAATCAATACCAAAGAGTGGAAATATTTTGACAAGATTGTAAAAGAGTGCCTAGAGATATTTGTTACATGGCCTTTATCACCATTAGGTGATTCTAATTCATCTTGTTTGGAAGAATTAGATAATCCAATCTAGCCAAAGGACTTTTCCATTGTAAACCAATTCAACTCCATTCCAACAATGTTATAAGATGGATCTACACTCATTATGGAGGACACTTATGAGGTTACCATTTAGACTCTAAAGGATGTAAAATGGATTAAACTTAGCACATCCCTCATTAAGGAGGAATGTGGAGTATTTAAAGTCCTTCTAATTTATTTTGTGGACATATTTTCAAGGACCTATTTATATATTCTAGGTTTGGAACCAACTTTCATTATACACCATTTTGTTTTACATTTTGATGCCAAATTAGTTAAGCAGAATTTGCAAAAAATGAATCCTCGTATTATTTTGTTGTCAAGAAAGAGTTGGAAAAACTCTTATATGGAAAACTTTGGACTTTAATTATTCATTTTATAATTAATCTAGGATCAACCCATGTCATGGATATGGGTATTTGACTTCAAAAATGGAGTTTGTGTGAATAGTTTCTAAAATATGTATTATCGCCACCAAAAGTTCAATATGAAGTTCTTATATAGAGATATAATTATCAAAGGTTATTATGGGAATTCATGTATTATGTTTTTATGTTTATAAATAAAATGGGAGAGATTAATTCAATTTTAAAAAAACACAAAAAGAGATGGGAGAGTAAGGTAGAAAATGGAGCCTCTAGGTTTAGAATGAACTCAATGCATCAACAATCAAACCAAGTTCCCTTCCCACCATTATATAATTGTAGACCGAGCTTCACTAAATTTATACCTCAAATATGACATAGTGGAGGATGATTCAAATATTAGTTCTCATTAATTATAAGAAATAGGTTTTTATAGTAAACTACATACAAACACCCAATGGTAACTTATATATTAACACACAAATTAATAATACTATAAAAGAGAAATGATAGATCTCACATAGTGATTATAATATCCATGCATATCATAACCATAACAAACATGGAGTAACAAGTTATTATTAAAATTAATATATCATTGACATGCATTCAAAAAGGAGATGAATGACAATTGAGATAAAAACAATCCCTTTGCATAAAATAGGAATTATATTCATTAAAAAAATGTTGTTACAACACTCGATCATGACCAATTCTAAATTCCAAAGAGAAGAAGAAAAAATAAGTTGAAATCATCGTTATAATATGATAACACTTTTGAGCAATTTTTTATTGACCTAATATTATGATATGGATTTGTCTTATATAGATGAGGATGAGTCTAACCTTCAAATAGCCTGATATTCCCATCCTAGTCTTTGATGTCCATTCATGATAGTTACAACCATCATTCAATATTCAAAATAAATAAAATACCATCAAGTCTACAAAAATATTTTTTGGGGACCACTTAGACATAAAGGCAATTGTAAAGGTCTGGCTCCTAATTTTTTTCATCTTACATCTTCAACATCTAACGTGGTTTCCATGAGGTTGAATTCCTTGTCAAACTTAACAAGTTTCATTAGGGACTCCATGAATATCTCCTTAGCTTGAGTAAACAACCTCTAGTAGACATAAAATGGAGATTACATTGACACCTAAACCCAAAATACTTGGTTGATGCTCACCATGGATTCTGTTAATAGCTCCATAATCACATAGGCTCATTCCTTATTTGCTTTGATATTGGCCCCCCTCATGAATTGGTCAAATTGATCCAAGTTAACTCTAATTTATCCCTTATCCATCATGGTTCCATATATTGGAATAACAAAGAGATATTTATCTCTTTGAATTAGGTCAATATATTATTCCTATATACAAAGGTAAATGTAATTAATCTATAAATCAATCCTAATTTGGAGAAAAAAAATATTACTTACACTTTTGATTGCTGATACATTATATATAGGGTCATGACCAATATGGATCTATTATAGATATCCAAGGGATCTCTTATACTAATAAAATCCATAGGGAGGATTCCAAATCCTCCAATCAAGAAAAAGTATGTAATAACCCTAACTAGGTCCTGTGTTTTCATTATCCACAAAGTAAATGACAAATCAAAGTAAAATCTAATCTAGTGCTCACCAAATCTTGTGGCATAAAATAGGGGTTACTGAATATAAAATTAAACATACATAAGTGAATCGTAATTAAACTATGTATAGGTTAAAACTTAATGCATGGAGAGAGCAATATATTAAAAATGCACTACTTATGCTACTTCTATCTACTAAAATAAAGAAGTAAAGTTAGAGATTCTTACCTTGGAGATGAACCCATCAAGACTCAATCTTACCCTTGGCCAAGGGTAATTCACAAGAGGTTTTGGAGGTTTTTAATGATCACTAAAAAAGGCCAAAACATACAAGACTTTTCCACAAGACAATATTCTTCTCCAAGTAGAAACCCTAAGCTATAACTCCTCAAGTAAAATGGTAAAAGAGCAAGTTGTAAAGAAGCACAAATGAATAATTAACTCTTTATGTCTCTCTAAGAAATGGTGAAATTAATGTGTATATATATCTAAATCTAACCTTAAATATTTATTAAATATTAGCTGATAGGGTCGACCCAATCGACTCTATATCATTATTGATAAAAATAAATTAGGTCTTGGTTTAGGTCAGTGAGGGGATGACCTATGCCCTAAATGAGTTTTATCAATTAGAGTATAGGTTCAATGGGGTTTACACTATACAATAAACTATTATAAAGGTTTTTAAGCTTAGGGAGGGGCTAAAGAAGGTGGAAAATGACTAGAGGAGGGTGAAAACGAGGAGGAAAAACATATAGAAGAGATTTTAGGATATGATTGGAATAAATTTGTAGTATAGGGACAATAATCCTATGAAACACACACGATATGCCCATCACTTTCCTAGTGCACCCTTTAAGGCACGAAATCAAATATATTAATACTCAATGGGTTTATACAAGAGAGACAACATTAGTAATTATTAACATTTGAAAATATTATATGTATACATACTCCACAATTGAAGCTCATGTGTCACTCAATTGTAATAGGGGATGGTGCTTGAAGAAAATAGCATAGCAACACATAATGTTAAACCTAAAAAGTTATAGTATTTTAAAGCATAAATAATTGAAAATAAATGACTAAAAGGAAAATAACTAAAAATAAAAGTAATGTCTGCATACCTTGAATTACCTTTGTCATTAGATGGTTGTCTGATGTGTTTTTAGTTTTGATCATGGAGGGCAAGAGACTACTTTCGACAAAACCAAGGATATAAAACTAAAGAGAAAAAAAAACAAATGTAGGAAATCCAAGATAACTAACATGGTGTAAACAAGACATACTTGTAAATTTGGAAATATGGGGTGATAAATGATAAGTTAAGACAAAGTGGCCAAGCCAAAAATTTAGAGTTAATTGGTAACTAAAAATCCAAGGCAACTAAATACCAAAAAACTCAAACAAGTAAACCTTAAGTAATAAAATTAAACTCACCAAATAAAACCAAGGATACATATTAAAATGGGTAATCAAACATCAATGTGAAAGAAATAAAAACACTTTAAAAAATATGGGTAAGAAAATGGTAAAATACCATTGATCAGTGAGAAGTAACAATCCTTAGTCAATAATCAATGGAAAAATTGCATGGCATGGAAAATAACATTGGTGAGTGAGAAGTAACAAGCCAACCTCACTTAACAATGGAAAATGTAAATTAAAATATAAATGACCTTAAGTGTCCAAAATAAAAGGGTAATACAATAATGGTAAATGGTAAAAGAAAGCAAGTCAAGTCTATAAATGTAAAACCATGGTTTAAATAAATTAATTCATAATTACTCAAACATGTTGTTCTGCTCTAAGGATAGATAAAAATAAAAAAGTAATGCCAACATGTTTGTAAGATGTGAATAAGAAAGAATATAGAAGTGGGAAAATAGATTTAGAATCATACTTGCCTATCAAGGGGGAAAATTAAATGGGTGGAGGGGAAAATGAAGGAAAAATAAAGATAGATAAACTCTTTATCAAAGTCAATACACTCAAATTAGGTTTTTCAAAACAAGAGGAATTTCAACATTAAGGAACATAAAGAACTTTTCCTAGACACACAAATCTTAGATCATCAAATGAAGTATGAAGATCATCCCATTAAGGATATATGCATAAAAATTAAAATGAACCAACCTACCCATAATGTGTTCCACATTTTTTAGGACCCCTTATAAATCCATCAATCTACTATGAATATTAGTTAAATATTTGAGAAATTAGGTAGCACTATAGAGTTTTTTTAAATATCCTATTCTAATCTTTTATCCTACCACACCCCAACATACCTCGGCTATATCATGAGGCCAACTGTGGAGTTTAATATTCAATTCAAGGTAGGAGATGTGTTATTAATCACATATTTTGGTGTGATTTTTATTTTTGAATTTGGATATTACCTTTTGTATTATTGCCTTTTGTTTTAAATGATTTTGATTTTAACATTTTTTATGGATTTTTCTATTCCTCCTCCATACGTATTTTAAATTACAAACATGAGTTCTAAATATGAATATCATTTGAATACTTTGGACTTATTTCATAATAAAAATATCTTAGAGAGAATGGTATCCAAGAGTCTTGTTAATTCAAGTGAAATAAAAGTGCTATATTGACTTTGATCATGCTTAATACAAAGTAGAATGAAAGGAGAGGAAATAAATAGGAATGAAACATGAAACAATTTTAATGAATTAAAATCACAAAAAATGTGACAAAGGTGAAAAATAGATGTAATGATAGTAAACTACAATTCCTTATTATAATAATTAATGTTAGTGTAGGGAAACATGCAAACATAGTTTAATATGTAAATTTTATCTATAAAAGAAGGAAAAGTTAAGGATAATAATAAGGGATCATGAAATTGTAACCATTTCAAATACGTTATAGAAAAGAAATATTGAATTAGAGATGGTGATTTTATGAGGAAGGTCTAGTTTTATCCATGGTCTTGCACTGAAACTCATAAAAGAGAAACTAAATGGGTGTAAAAAGAATTGGAAAGTAATGAAATAATGAGAACACAATTAAATAATGAGGAAGACTATTTTATATCCATGATTTTAAATTGTAACTCATGAGAAAAGGAAAATAAAAATATCAAAAGAAGGAACTAAGGTTTATGGAATGAGAGGTCATTATAGAGGGTGAGACCCATGTCGATATCCTATAATTTTTTTTAGAAAGATAGTAGATAGAAATCATGATAATAAAGTAAATATTTAGGCAAAATACTTCTTTAAAAAAATTTCATTAGTGGGCTCTTTAGAGATATGGACTTCATTAGTTTGAAGTTGATAGGCTTTAGGACCAATGATGTATTTAAGTAAATAAAGGCCTCACCATTTTTGGTCATATTTTTTTTTATTTTCCATGATTTTAGTCTAATTTAAGGAAAAGATAACCAACATTAAAATTTTGGACTTTAAATCTTTTGCTATGTTGTTTAGTGATGCAAGCCTTGTATTGGTAGTTATGTTGTAGAATAGAGAGATGGTGTTTATCAATAAGATTGAGAGTGTGAAGGAGACTTTCACATAATTCCTCATCAAGCATGATATAGTGAAGAGATATATATAGAGAGAGGGAATCTCAAATTCTAAATGGAGGACTGATTTGGAACCATAAACTAGAAAATATGGGGTTTCCCTAGTGATAGTGTGTATGCTAGTGCAATAGGACAAAGGAGTGGGATATAGATGAAGATGTCAATCCATGCAAGTTTCATAGATTGTCTTTAAGATAATTTTATTAAGAATTTAGTTAATGGCCTCAACTTGGCCATTACATTTTAGATGGTATGGCATAAAAAAATTGTGATTGACTTGGAATCTAGCATAGATCTATTTGATGTCTTTATTTTTAATGTTTCCACCATTATCAAAAATAATAATATAGGGAACTCTAAAATGATAAATTATTTTATTGAGGATGAATTTATAAATGGTGGTTTTGGTGACATTTATGAGAGGCATAAATTTGAGCCATTTGTTAAAATACTTGATATCCATGATAATAAATACATGCCCATCCTATGATCTAGCTAGTTTGCCTATGAGATCTATTCCCCACAATTAGAATAGCTAGGGAGACTTCATAGATTGAAGCTGGGTTGAAGGTGAATGGATTAGATCATCATGAAGTTAGTAGGGACTACTCTTTTTAGTGAAGTCGATTGCATCCTTTTCAATAGTAGGCTAAAAATAACCCATGTGTAAACATTTGTATGTTGTAGCATGTCCGCTATAGTGACCATCATAAATTCCCCCATGTGGTTGTTCAAGGAGAGGATGAACATATTATTTCATAAGAAATTAGAGTAGGGTACCTTCAACATTGTGATAATAAATGATGTTATATCAAAAAACATATTTGAAATCTTGTTTTTTAATTCAAGTCTTTTTGCAAGAATTTATGTTTGGAGGATAGGTTTGATGCTCAAGAAATTGAATGATGTCTTTATACCAAAGGATCTATAGAATGGTAATAGCCTCAATATAGTAGATAAGTGAATATGGTGGTTTAATGGAATATGGGGACTTTCTTATTTGGATAAAAAAGGTAAAATCAGTAAGAACTTGGTGTGGATGAAAAAGAGATGCTAAAGAAGTAATTAAATCAGTGATAGAATTTTGATATAGAGAGATGGGCTCAATGGTAAAATAAGTGAATTATTGGGTAATGGTATTGGTTATTTGATGATAAGCAATAAATTTTTCACTTTTGATTTGATAAACACCATTAACCTATCATTATATGAGTTAGGAGTCACCCAAATCATGCATATATCTAATGTCTAAATTAAGTATCACTCTCACGCTTAGGATTAATGATTCATATTCTACCATTTTATTAGTGACATTAAATGTAAGGTGAAATGCTAAATTTATTATTTTACCAAGAGGAATAGTGAGGATACAACCTTCCCTATCTCCTTGAAGGCATTTTGTACCATCAAAATGAAGGGTCCAAGTATCCTCCTATAAATCAACATTGATTTTATGAAGTTATTTGATGAAGAATTTAGATTTAGTAGTAGCAAGGAGGATAGAGGGATCTTATAAATTAATCATTTCAAGATCATTAGTGAAATTATGGAAGTAATATTTAAGAGATATAGTTTGATTAAGAATTTAAATATGGAGGATACTATCATTGGGGAGGCTATCTTGAACATGGTTGATAGCTGGTATGGGAGCTATTATGAGTTGATCAAAAATGATTTATCTTTTAACATATTTTTGTGAAATAATTTAGTGATGAAATTACATTATAAGGACCATCCACTTGCCAATTATATATCTAAGAAGGAAGGATTTGGATAATAAATGACGTAGTGGATTAGAATGGACGATAGTGTAGGTTTTTTGATAAATCATATAATGATGGAGATTTTTAGCTATAAAATATATTGAAAAGATATCATGTTCTAATTTTTTATAACATTTTTCATTGTCAATGAAACCTTGAATAATATAATATATGTCATACTCTCTTTCAGTGTCATCTTTTTGGGAAAGCAATACCCCAACTGGTATGGGTGTGGAATAAGTATATAAGATTAAAGGATAATCATTATAAGGTGGATGAAAGGGTAGGTAGATGAATAAAATATTATTTCATATTGTCAAATTATTTTTGAAAAGGATTTTCACATTCAAGAGCATTACCTTTATTTAGAATAGAATTAACAAAATATATGTGGTAATCCATTTCAAGGACAAATCATCTTATTTCCCCAAGATTACCAAGGTAAGTAAAAATATCTATAATGAAATGAGGGATAGGAATGTTAAAAATATCATTGATATTAGTGGGATTGACATAAATAGCATGAAGAGAGACTAAGAACACTAGAAATTTTCCAAATGTGATACCAAAGACACATTTTTAGGAGTTTAGTATGAGTTTATATTTGATGAGGTGACCAATGATGATAGAAAGATCACAAAGATGAGTTTTATGTATTTTAGACTTGGAAATGAGGTTTTTCACATATTTTTCCATAATATTATGGATAAGGTCATGCAAAATGTGAGGCATAGACTGATAATAGGTAGTTTTGTCATTTCTTAGGCCAAAGGGAAATTTTAACATAATAATAGGTTCCCCATTCTATTGTGAAAGTTGTCTTACATTGATATTTAGGGGAAATGTGAATTTTATTATAACCTCAAAAACCATCCATAAGGATAAAATATCATATCCATCAGTGGAATCGATGATGGCATCTATGGAAGGTAAAGGGAAGTTATCTTTGGGACAAGAAAAATTAAGGTTATGAAAATTGATGCAAATATGAATAACCATGGTTAATTTTTTTACAAATAGGAAGAATGTTAGAGACCCATTATAATAGTCTATATGATTGATAAATTCAAAATCAAAAAGTTGATTGATTTTTATATGACATAAATTGGAAAATTTATGTGGAAATTAATTTTGATTTTATCGCACAGATTTGGCATGTGGATAGGTGATGATATTATGCACCATGATGCTAGGGTTGATAAAATCCATGTCCTCATAGGAAAAAATAAAATTCTAATGATATTTATCAAATATTAAACTAAATTTATCATGTTTAGTTGGTGTAAGTTCTCTAAAGACTATGACTAGTTGAGGACATGATGGGGTGACATATTCAATTTCTGTAGTTTCCTTAATAAGGATAGCATTTCCATCTTGGAAATGATATGGCACACTAAGTAGAGAGGAAATGGGATTTATTTTAGGATTAATTCTAGTGATGTATTTATTGAAACAAGGGAATTTATACTTTAAATTCCCAAGTTTATGATGTTTCCAAAGAATCAATTCAAGAATAGATTCATCACTAGGAAAAGTGGGAAGAGGAACATAATACTCCACATCTACTTTGAGATTGATAATTTTTTTTACCATGGAATTCATATTTAGAATGTAATTGGCATATATCTATGGCCTTGACATCTAATTTAATCTCAATAGTGGGTGGCACTAGAGGAGAAGGTTTCTCTGATTTGATGGGTTTGTCATTAACATTATTTATAGGGAGAGAATTTAATAGAATGACTAGTTAGGTAGGATTTATAGAAGAGGATAGAAGTTATATAGGTTTATAGGGTAAGATATGTTCCACCACCCAAGAGATATTGAGAAGTGGATAATTATTAGGAGGTACATGACCTTCAGGTGTTAACTCAAAATTTATGGAAATAGTATGAACATCACAATTAAAAAAACATATTTGAGCTAGTGTTTTATGATAATGTTTAACATCCAAGTATCATTATTGAGTTTGGGACATGATGTAGTTATCAACATAAATTGGATAAATTATTCATGCTTGTGATTCAAGAGGAACTTAAAAGGTGATATGCCTAAATTACTAGATTTATGTAGAGACATGAGTAAATTATCTTGGAATAATTTATCCACTTCATAATCATTAAATGTGAAGTAATCTTATGTGTAAGAGGATTCTTGAGCATTACATGGAGAGGGGAGATCAGTAACCTCATTGATGAGAGGGATGGTGCAATCACAAGGAAATAAAGAAGGAGGTATCCACTTTGAGATCTAAGGATGTATATTGGTAGTGTTGTAGGTATTTTTTAAGTCATTAATCTAATGGTCATCAAAATCAATAAGAGTGACATGTAAATCTAGATTCATGTTAACCAATTTAGGTAAAGGAGCACTACTAATCTTTAAATTTGTTCGAATTCAATATTAATATATGAGATTTGGAAGATGAAAACTCTTAGGGTTAGGATCAGCCTCATGTTTATACATTTTTCCATTATGAAGGAACTTGATACATTGGCTGCCAGAAGAAGTCATATCCCTCATTCTATTAGTCCATAGGTGTCTTAGGAATATGTTTTAAGATAAATGTAAATCAAGGACCATGAGCTTAGTTCATATAGTCTTAGGTCTAATCATAAGAGGGAGATAAATACAACCAAGTATATTTTAATTAGTTTTTTCAAATCCATGACATGTCAAGTGAGTTATTTTAAGATGATATTTATTATAGCCAAGTTGTTATATGAGCCAAGAATATGTCACATTAATATTAAACCCTTAATTGACTAGTACTTTGTGAATGAGGGTGGTATTAATGTCTATTTTAATAAATATGGGTTGATCATTAGCATGAAAGAATATCTCATTATTGATCACATATTCTTTGATGAACTCTAAGGAGGGTTTCAAATAATGACAAATGAATTCAATAGTATGCACTTTAATTAGTTGAGGCTCATGAAAATATGGTTCCTCTTCTAAAGTAGATGGCTTTTAAATGTCTTAAAGTTGTTACATGAGGAGCTTACAATGATAAGGAGAGGTAAGAAATAACTCCATAAGATTAATTTTTTAAGGCATGGAGTTGATTTCTTGTAATAAGTTCTAATGGGTTTTGGAAGAATAACCAACATGAGGCTTAGAAGGTAAAATATTTTTATTAGGAAGAGAAGTGGTCGAGTCTTTGGAAGGAGGAGCTGGTTCCCCATTGGTTTTTGAAGCGAAGTGCATAGTGGTAGTATATTTGAGAAGTTACTCTTCCAAAGATGGTTTCTTACATTTGATGATAGGATCTTTATGAGTCAATTTACATCAATAATTGAACTTATTGGAATTGACATATTAGGAATTGGTGTAATATTGGTCATAGTAAGTGTCAATCATACAAATATCTTTATTGGATTTTTGAGAATTAGATGTGGAAAAAAATGGTTTTTAGAAGAAGAATCTTTGGGATCTTATTATTTTTTAGAAGTTTTAATGTAATCTTGATGACAAAGTTAAATCATGGCTTTGTGATTGAATGAATCACCAATAATATAAGAGATAAAAAAAATTGTAATCCATTTACATATTTCATGGGAATGACCTATGTTGATGTGGAACCAAAAATTGATTAGGTTCATACCATTTGGGAGGATTATTGGGGTAAGTAAAGGGTTTAGAGGGTGCTAAAGTGTTTCATTTGATTCATAGTTAATGGCATAAGGGGAGGTTGGGGATGGTAGGCTTTGGTAACTATTAATTTGGGTTGAGGAGGATTGTTGGTTATTAAATTAGTTAATGTTGAAAATATCCTTTAATGATTTTGGTATTAAGTTCAAACTATTTCATTAAGAAGTCTTGACACTTAGCTTGGTCAAGAGATTCATTTAACATTCAGAGAGAAAAAATATGAACCTTATATTGAAGTGAAGTAGTTAATGTTATTATAAAGAGTTTAAACAAATTGGCATTAGTCATGTTACGATCAGATTTATGATCCAAATATTTCCATCTTTTGATAAAATCAGGAGCTGATTCATTAGGATATTGATTGACATTGATGAAGTGGATAAGACAATTTTAGGTAAGGTCATTGTGTTGAAACTCTTTAATTAGAGGATTGACTAAATCCTCTAGTTTCCATATGGAATGTTAAGGAAGTTGATTATACCATTCTAATACATTATCAGTGAATTTTTTGACTAGAAGTTTACTTGTGGCAAAAGTATTCGTTTGGATCCACTCCTTATAAATATTACCAAATTCATTAAGAAAAGATGCACAGTCTTTAGTCCTATCATATTTAATAGTTGGATATATATTACCAATATCAATAAAAATAATGAAGGGGGATAAATTATCACTTTGGCTATGTTACAGCATCTTATTTTTCATGATAGGTTGGGGGATAATATTCCCTATGACATCTCTAAGAGGCAGAAGAATAAAATTTGGATTTTTTTAGAGGGAAGAATGGAAGGCTGATTAGCCATGTTGATCAAATGGTGTTGTAGTAACATCATTTTAGAGATGTTATATGTTTACATTATGTTAATTTTTTGTACTATATGTGTAAGAATTTGAGAGGTATCAATTGTTAGATTGGTGTTTATATGATAAATCTCCAAATTGGTGTTAGGGGGAGGGTTGTTAAGTGGTGGATTCCTTTTGGGCTTATTGGATAGACTTGTATCAATTGCCCCCACCTTGTGATGAGATGTTTGAAGATGGGAATTATCTTGATAGTTATGAAAAGGATCTGATCCACTGATCTCATCATGTGGAGTGATGTGAACCATGTTTCAATCTAAATATGAGGGAGGATAATTACACCAAGAGTAAGGATCCTCTTAGGAAGTAAAGAAAGGAATAATAGAGCACCCCATACTGTGTCTAGATGGCTTTAGGTTATCCAAGAAGATTTTATTAGGGGTTTTCAAGATGTTTTATGTTAGAAATTGAGATTAGTAGAGAATAAGGGGAAATAAGGATGGGTTATACCTAATAGAGAATAGAGTCAGCCAATAAGTACTAAGTTGACTAGGTCGATAGAGTTCTATAAAAAAATTGCATAACAAAAAGAGAAGTGATATAGTTGATTTGGTTGACTATGTGTTGGAAGGAATGAATTTGAAATAGGATAATAATAATAAAAATTTATATATGTTGATAATGTATTGATGAACATGAAACTAAATTGGAAGATAAGGATACACAGTTAGATAGGTCAACTGTGTACTAAAAGTAGTAATGTTAAATAGTATGTAAGAGACTATATTGATTAAAATGATAGTGTCTAGAAATATAATTAAATTTATAAATATAATTTTGAAACAAAATTATTGTAAACACATAATAAATTGGATCAATGTGATCGATCTAATTGGAACACACAGTACAAACCTTGTACCAATGCTAACCAATGCAAGTTTTACAATACAACATATAATGATCAAGGAGAAAGAAATAATTAAAAATTAAATGCTAACTAGATGGTCATCCTAACTATGTTTATATTATATTAAATATTTATTTATTGTGATAGGAAATTTAGATGTAATAAGGAACTAGAAAGCAATTTAATGTTTATTTTAGGATGTTTGGGCATGAAGGGATCTGTATTGGTGGTGGTAATAGTTTGGTATTAGGGCCTACCCCATAAATTTAGAATATTAAATTGATAAGGGTGTCATGTGATTCTAAAATACATACCATCAACCAAATATTTATACTTTCCCAAAAAACCAACTCAACTTCCCCTCTGGTGATGAAATATAAGTAGGTAGACCCTAGGAAGACTATTAAGGTTACTTAGATCTCCAACACCTATATATAAATTTTCAATGACTTATGATGCATGTAAATGACCCTATTTTATAATTATACCATTCTTGTATAGAAATATCATATGGTTAAATGTCAAATATTGGTCATGTAGACCAATCTCATGACCTTATATCTCATTGTCTCATCTGAACTAGACATGTCAATTTGTGAGGAACTTTTTCACTATATTAACTAACCTAAAAAAATTATACCAAACATTAAAATTTATTAAAATTCATAAAACAACATATCTATGTACTTGGTTTCATCATATTATCATGAAAACACATTCCTAATAATCTTTGCACTGGTGCTAATGAGGTATTTCACTATTTATGCCATTAGTCCTTTTAGAAACTAGCTAACTTGGATCACTATTTTAGCATAATTAAGGAATATAATATATCTAGAAACCTTCATGGACATGAAACATGATTCTCTTCCTTTTTCCTCTGTCCATTTTTTTACTATGTCTAATGCAACATTTGACTTTTATAGTAACTTCTTCAAAAACAAGCCTATAACTTAACATTTTCTCTCTCCTCTCTATAACCACTACCACCTATAGGTGTTTAAGATAGTATAATACAATTTAAAATAGTGTACTTGATAAATTAAATCCACGATAAGCACTTTTGAGAAACATCTTTAACATCGAGTCTTTATTAGGGTTCTAAGAAGGTTTAAACATGTTTCCACTCTTAATAATCATTCATAAATCATAACCCATAAATCCAAAAACTAATGCTTGGAATTTTTAGCTAGGACCATTACCCATATACCATGAATTTATTAGGTTCCCATTAAATTTTTTTTTAAGATAATGAGCACAAGAAAATCCTTATCGAGTTGAGAACCCTTCATTTTGACCACTTGAGAGACCTCTAAACAATGTTTGATACCTTACCCTTCAATATATGACCTCAAAATTAATGAATAAACTTGAAAATACATACCTCACCTTTTAAAAGTCTTACATTATATCAAACATCTTGAAATATGATCACGACCCTTCATTAGGACACATTCTCTTTCTTTGCTCTTTTAACCTTGACCTGCAAACCACATTAGGCCTTAAAAGTGACCTTCATGATTCTATACATGTAATATAAACTTCCATAAAATATTAAATAAAACTCTCTCATGATAAAACACTATCATATATCCTTCACATGAATTTACAATCAATCATGATCCTTTATTAGGTCAAGCAAGGTCTAGGAATGGTCTGGGTGTAGACTTGGTCTGAAGGTCTTACCTTTATAGGCTCACTATAATAATCTCATGAGTGATATATTTACTCAAATACATTCTCAATAAACCTATTATAACCACAAATTCCTATGTGCACTCATATCAAAAAGACACCATGTTCAAGCCTTCTCATAAGGTCTCTTCTTTTCATAACTAGGCTTAAGATACTTAAGCACTTGACCTCATTGACCTTTTACCTATGCATTTATCAATAATGGAAATAAGAAAGCACCACTCATAACCACTATAATACTATATGTCATACTACATA
Organism: Torreya grandis; assembly: GCA_037957365.1. Classification (NCBI taxonomy): domain Eukaryota; kingdom Viridiplantae; phylum Streptophyta; class Pinopsida; order Cupressales; family Taxaceae; genus Torreya; species Torreya grandis. Next base: position 919,367 of record JARHVA010004891.1, read on the forward strand.
CCTTTAATGCTCATAATATTATCATAACACACACTACCATTGGCCTTATTCATAATAACACTCTTGCATTCCTACTTGTCATCATACCTTCATAATAACCTTCAATTATAAAACATAAAACTTCAAGATAAACTAAAAATGTTTGAAAAATTAACATGTGCCTTCATTCAGACATTATTTATCTTCAAACATCTTTCATGACCTTTACCTTGATATCAACCTTGACATTAAGCAATAGAGAAGATAAAACTAAATAAATTCACCTTGTCAAATAAATCTTACAAGTTCAAACCTTAAAGATCGGTCATAATGAATCATCACCATATGTATCTTGACATCAATGACATCTATGACAACATTTCTCAACAAAATCCCCCTTTGTCATTGATGGAAAACATACTACAACCTAGTCATTCTCATCTCCTCATTATGGTCTTTCTCCCCCTTTGACATTGATTTCAAAGGGTCTTCCACAAACTACCATATGATCATTGGACCTCAAGAAATCATGCTTCTTGTGACTTATACCTCACCATATTAAAACTTCACAACATAGAAATACAAATATCCCCCTGATTTGATGCTTCTCCTCATAGACACTAGATGACAACCACTCTAAAAAACTGATCATTCTTTCAAAAATGGATCTTTTCTCAAATAATCTTGATCACACCTATAACATATGGAATCACACCTTCTTAAAATAAAATCTCAACACAAAAAATATGAAACATTATAAAAACATGCTCCCCCTTACTCTTTGCATACCTTCTTAAAATGAAATTAGATCATAAGACCACTCACCTTGTACTTGACATGACTGAGATGACTCAGCCTTTTAAATACACACTAAGCCACCATATTTTTGATATCAAATAAATAATTAGAGACTCCTCATTTCTCTTCATATATTGAACTCACCACATGAGTCATTAGGACTCTTAGACCACCATCATCTTCCTTTAAATATCTCTCATATAACAATAACACTTTTACCTATGTCAACATTCTACAACATATCTTTATGATAACTACCAAGCTTCCATTATCTAATGAGTGTCTCCATGAATCCTAATGGAGTCACCCCTTACCATAAGGAACAAGAACAACACAAACATAGGAGATTCCTAAATTTAAATGCTTTCATAATACTAATGATCCTTTAGGATCCTTTTAGGCTTTATTAGCCTCTTTGACTTGTCCTCTTCATCATCTATGTGGTAAATAATTTGAGTTTGTAATGAACACTCTTGATATTCTTCAATATTTGGTCTATGCTCTACCATACCAAATAGTCCACTTTGGCTTGTAAACTTATTAGTACTATGCTTGACTGTCTTTGGCTTCCACTCCTTGGTTTGTCTTCTTTCATGATCTATGTAAGCCTAGATCTTCTTGTTTTATCTTGATGACATAATATTGTAATATGAACAATGTTAAGAAAATTATATAAAACAACATCACTCATATATATTGATTGATATGGACTATTATTCTTTTCATAGTCCCATGAGTACTCAATATTGGATGGTATTCTACACTTTTTTTATCTATGACCAAACTGACTACATGATAAACAATAACCATTGAATAAATCCACATACCTTATAGTGTTAGGATATCTAATATAATTTGTCTTCATATTGTTATTTAGGTTAACCTTCTTATTTACATTAGTATTTTATTGTTCTCCTTTTGACCTAATTTGAAACTAAGACCTACCTTATCATTGGAAAAATTTTGACTACTCAAAATGTCATCTAGAACCTCAGTGTTCTTTTCAAACTTCTCATAGGTCTTCATCTTGATAGTTTAGTGATCTAACTCTAAATTTAAGGACTTAATTTTTGATTCATGTCTAGTGCATTTTCTTCTTCCTTAGCCTTTGGAATATTAGTGACTATCTCCATTTGAGTTTCAACTTGATTGATGATATCATCATGCTCCTTGGATGTGTTACTAAATCTCATTTTAAACCAACTAATCTGCTCTTCATATTCCTTAACTAGTTATCTTAGTTTCTAATTATTCCTTATTTTGAACTTCAACTCCTTTAGATCACTCACCAATTTCTCCTCAGGGTTCATTTTAGCCTCTTCTTCATCTAATTATTTATTATCCATAAGACCTTTCCCTTTTGAGTAACCCTCATTATGTAGTTATATAGCCATGAATAAGGTTTCATTGTTATCATGTTCATTACTATCATCATCACTATCATATGTACTTGTGTCACGTACATCAGATGAGATAGTATATTCTTTCTTACTTTTTTCAAGCTTATAGACCTTATTATCATCACCATTATGTTCATCGTGTTATTCATCATGCTCAATCTTATCTTTTTTAGGACACTTAAATTCAAAGTGAACAATCTTACCACAATTGAAATATTTAAAAGGAAATTTAACCTTATACATACTAGATCCAAACCTCAATTTCCTAGAAAACATGGCTATGAATTCATCATCATCATTATCTAAACATACCTCATCCTTAACCTTCTTGTCTTTTGAATTCTTCTCATCTTTGAATGTTTCTTCATTCTTATGAGGTCTTCCTTCATATGTTCTGATATCATAGGTAGTCAATAGGCCATGAAGCCCATTCATTTAAATTATATCTAGATCTTACATTTCTTCTACTATAGATACCTTTTAATCAAATTTAGAAGTTAGGAATCTCAATACCTTTTGTACAACTATAGATTCTTTCACTTTTTCTTTTAAACCTCTAATGACATTGATAACTTCATCAACCCTTAATACATAGGGTTGAATGATCTCATCATCCTTCATACTCAAAATTTCAAACTTCCTTTATGGGGCTATAATTTATCCATCTTCACCTTGGTGTATCCTTCATATATAGTCTTCAACTTGTCCCATATCACCTTATTCAACTCAAACTACATCACCTTCATAAAATATTCCTTTGATAGCCACATAAAATGGCATTTATTGCATTTGAATTGTTTTTACTTTCCTTTTTGCCTACTGTATCTATTGGTGGTGTAGGAGGTAGAGTGTATCCATCCATAACTAACTACCAAATGTTATGACCCATTGAAATTAGATATGTCCCTATTATAATGCTCTAAAAATCATAACTATACCTATTTAAGAATGAAGCCTTACTAGTAGAGAAACCTCATTGAACTTGACTACTATCCATTCTTGCTTTTAAGAAATCCACTAGGCTATTAAGCCCATTTCAAAGGACCTGGGATTTGATACCAATTATTTGAATAAAAATGACTAGGAGGTAGGGGGTGAGTTAGTATTTAAAACCTTTCTTCTCAATTATAATTAATCAATCATGAACCATTCAAACAAGCATATATATATATATATATATATATATATATATATATATATATATATATATCCCTTGAGGGTTTCACACATATGGGATGTGTTCTTATGTTTCATGATTATGTGGATAGGTGCTTATATTTACTCTATATATATACATACACACACACACACACACACACACACACACACACACACACACACACACACACATATATATATATATATATATATATATATATATATATACATATGTATGTATATATACATATATATATATACATATATATATGTATATATATATATATGTATGTATATATGTATGTATATATATGTACATACATACATATATATATATCTATGTATGTATGTATGTATATAGAGTAAATATAAGAACCTATCCACATAAGCATGAAACATAAGAACACATCCCATATCTGGGAAACCCTCAAGGGATATACAACCCATTGATCTCTAAAAATGAACTAAATTCCTATAAGATATAAACTAAATTTATTCAAGCACCAACTCCATATTGAGCACTAACCCCAACTAGCCAAACACCCACTTGACTAGGCTTTATCAAGCACCTACTTGTAAGGAGGAACCAACAACCTAGATGATTCAACATCAACTTATTCACCTAATTACTTTGATAAACTTTATAAAAATATGTTTCTCAACTAGTAGACGATGACCACCTCTTCATATCTTCACACTTGTATCCCTCTCAGACTATCTTCTAGGCTTCTTTGCTCAACTAGGTCTCTTCAAGACTATTTAGGTCATATGACCTTGATATTCATATGCATAAAAACTATCATATATTAATTATAGACCTATAACATCCTATAATGGTCCAAAATACCTCAATATAAAAAATCTGCTATTTCAATCACATACTCTCTACTTACGGAAATATGCCTAAAATTACTTTGTATATATACCATTCCTTGTTCATATAGCACTTAGTTAGCCATACACCATTAACCTCTTATGTTAGTAATATAATAGGTATTATGAGATATTTATTAAATAAATAAAATTATATTTGAATCCTTTTAGGTTTTACATGACTCAATTAGGCCACATTTCACTTTTAGGTCTCATATAGACCTAATTGCATTAAGTCTATATCTTAACACAAAAACTTGATTCTCTTGGGCCTAGATGGATTTCTCCAACACTTGAAAAAAATTAAGTCATTTAGTATAGGAAATATTCTAACCTATTTCATTCTTTTTTATATCTTCATCCTTTGTTCATACCTTCAAACCTTCTTTGGGATAAATTTCTCTATGAAGCTTGTGTTCCTTAGAAACTTGTCGTGTAAGAATTAATCTCAAACATACTCAAGCTACTCAAATATATATATATATATATATATATATATATATGTATATGTATATGTATATATATATATATGTATATATATATAGAGAGAGAGAGAGAGTCTACATAACCTAAAGGTCATCACCAAATGAATTATACATTTACACTTAAAAGGTATGTTTTCAAGAATACCTCTATAACTCATTCATTCAGAACTACTAGATTACCTCAAAACATAGTCATGGTGACTTAGACCTCCAATACTTGTATAGACATTTCCAATGACTTTTGATGCATGTAGATGATATTATGTGATCACTAGATCATTATTAAATATAAATATCATATGTTTAAATGGAAAATATTGGTCTTGCAGACCAATCTCATGACCTTATATCTCATTGTCTCATCTAAAATAGACAAGTCAACTTGTGAGCAACTTTTTCACTATATTCACTAGCCTAAAAAACTTTTATAAAACATTAAAATTACCTACAAACATCTCTATGTAAATGGTTTGATCATATTATCATTAAACATATTCCAAATCTTTTTCTCACTATTGCCTAAGTTTTTCACTATTTACATCATTAGGCCTGTTAGCAACTAGCTAACTTGGATGACTATTTTAGCACACTTTATGATTAACTATCCATAAAACTTCATGGAAATGAAAAATTAGTCTCTACCTTCTTCTTCCATCCATTTTCTTACTATGTCCAATGCATTTTTTGACTTTTACAATAACTTTTTCACAAACAAGCATGTAACTCAACATTTTCTCTCTCTTCTCTCTAACCAATACAACTTGGAGGTACCTGGGAGAGTATAATGAAATATAAAATTTGTTACATAATAAATTCAATCCATCCTAATCATTTTTATGTAACATGTTCAACATTAGGTCTTTATTAGGTTTCGAATAGGGTTTAAACTATTTCCACTCTTAATGATCATTCATAAAGCTTAGCTCATAAATCCAAAAAATAATGCTTATAATTTGGATATAGTACCCTTACACATATACCATTATCTTATTATATTCCCATTTAAAGGTTTGATGATCTAATGAGCATAAGAAAATCCTTCTCAAGTTGAGAACCCTTCATTTTAAGCACTTTAGAGACCTATAAACAACTTTTCATGTCTTATCCTTCAAAATATGACCTAAAACTACATGAAAAAACTTTAAACAAGATACCTAACCTATAAAAATTCTTATATGATCTCAAACATCTTGAAATCTGATCATAACCATTCAGTAGGCCATAATTTCTTTCTTTGCTTTTTAGGCCTTGACCTGTAAACCACATTAGGACTTAAAACTGACATTCATGCTTCTATCAATGACTTATCCACTTTAATAACATACAAAATCAGCATATATCATGATTAAACACTACCATACATCCTTCACATGCCTTTATAATATATCATGATCCCTCATTAGGTCAGGCAAGGTCTATGAGTGGTCTGGGTGTAGACTTGGTCTAAAGGTCTTAACCTTGTAGGCCCACCTTGAGAATATAATGAGTGTTACAATGACTCACATACATTCTCAAATAGCCTAAAAAACCACTCATTCTTATTTTCACTCATCTAACCATGCCACCATGTTCAAACCTTCTTAGAAGGTCTCTTCATGTCATTATTAGGCTTAGGCTACTTAAGCAATTGACCTCAATGACTTGTTACCTATGCATTTGTAAATAATGTAAATAATACAACACTAATCATAACCACTAAAATAATCTATTTCACACTACATACCTTTAATTCTAATAATCTAGTCATAACACATACTACTATTTGTCCTTACTTACAACAACACTCTCATAGACCTACTTGTCATCATACCCTCACAAGAACCTTCAATGACAACATAGACAACTTCAAGTTGACCTAAACACTTTTAATACCTTGACCTCTGCCTTCATACAATTATAAGGCATTAGTTTCCTTTAAATTATTTTTTACTTTCAAATTCTCTCTTGCCTTCAAAAGCATCTTGTCACATGACTTCCTAGGCAAACATTAGTTGTCTTCAATCATCTTCCATGACTTGTACCTTGATATCAACCTTGAAATCAACAAACAGAGAAGACAAAGCTCAATAAATTCACCTTGTCACATCAATCTCACAAGTTCATAACTCAAATACCACTCATCATTCATCTTTACTAGGTGGACCTTGATACTAATGACATCAACCTTGATATCAATGAGATCAACCTTAACATCAATGGTAATACTTATAAAAAAAAATATTTAATGATTTTTAAAGTAAAGTGATTTGAGATTGTGTGAAAAAGATAAAAATAGTGTAACTAAAGTGGTAATTTACAAAAACACTTATTTAATCTATGTGAGTCACTCTAAACATACAAACAACTTAAAAGGAAAGGTGAAATAACTAATAGTAAATAGAGGTTAATTCCTTGATTAAGAAAATTACAATGAGGTTCCAATAATAATGTATGAAAATAGTGTAGAATAGGGTCGAATAGGTTGTTACTATACCACATAAGAAAGATCTATAAAAACATACTCAAATAGATCAACCATGTCTTCTATATTGAAGATAAACTATATAACTATGTTGAATAGGTCAACACAATTTGTTATAGGGTTGTAGTTTTATAGACTATAAACTTATGAAAAATATTACTAAAAGAAGAACCAAAAGGATAAAAAGAGAAAGGAAGGAACCTTGATGAGCTTGAAGATAATTTAGATTAGAATTTTTTATGTTGTGATGCTTAAATTCTATTTCAAAATTTTTCTTATTGGGTCACCTCATTCGACCATGTTTTTAAAACCCTATATGCTAAAGAAGATATGACTAATAGAGTTGACTAGTTTGACTATGTTTGTAGACCTATATGTTGATATAAGAGAATAACAGATAGAGTCAACTAGTTGGACTATGCATGCTAATCTAAAATGATGAATAATACTATGTTGAATTTATTGATCTAGTAACCTCTATTTAGTGAATACCTACATAAAAATAATAGAGTCATTGTCAAGTGACTATGTGATATACATGTGCACAAAAAGTTAGAACTATACCAAATGGTTTGATACAATACTAAAAATATAATATGATGACAAAATGATGGAATTTAAAAAACCTACAAGGGTTAGATTCATGTTGGGCTAGCTAAAATATATACAAAGGAAAACTCAACTAATCTATAAACCAATTCTAACTCTAAGAAGATGAATCCTACTTACACTTCTAATTTTTGATACATTAAATATTTGAGATCATGACCAATATGGATCTACTAAACCCAATCAAGGTATATCCCACTATAATAAAATCACTAGGGAGGGTTCCAAAGCCTCTAGTTTAGTAAAACTATGCAATAATCATAGTTAGGTGACATGTTTTCATTATTTAGAAAGTAAATGACAAAGTAAAATCTAATCTAGTGCTCATCAAAGATTTTGGTAGAAAATTGGAGTTAGTGAACATAAAATTAAAATTCATAAGAGAATCATAATTAATCTATTTATATGTAAAACCTTAATGTATGGAGAGATCAATATATTTAAAATCCATTACTTATGCTACTTTTATCTACTAAAATAGAGGAGAAAATTTAGAGATACTTACCTTGAAGATGAACCCATTGAGACTCAATCTCTTCCTTAGCCAAAGGTTATCCATAAGAGGTTGTTGTGGTTTGTAAGGATCACTAAGAAAGGCCAAATCCTCCAAGACTTTTCTACAAGATAATATTATTCTCCAAGTATAAACTCTAAGCTATAAATCCTCAAGTAGAATGTCAAAAGAGTATATTGTAAACAATGACAAATGAATAATTAACTCTTGGTGTCTCTCTAAGAAATGGTAAAATTAATGTGTATATATAGATGAATCTAACGCTAAAAATTCTTAAAATTTTATCTCTTAATATATAAAAAATTGATTTTGGTCTAGGTCGGGTAGTGGCTAACCTAGACCCTAAATAAATTTTATCAATTAATGTTTAAGATTGATGGGGCCAACAATGTAATGTAAACATTTGGAAAGGGTTTTAGGCTTAAGGAGAGGCTAATGAAGGCAAAATATGACTAGAGGAGTATGTAAAAGAGGAAGAAAAGATTAGGGAAGTGTTTTTAGGATATGGTTGGACTAATATAAAGTGGTAGTATAGGGAAATCAATCCTAATAAGCACCAATGGTCTTCCCACCCCTTTCTTGATGTACCCTTTAAGGCATGCACTCAGAGAGATTGAGAATTAATGAGTTCTTACAAGAGAGAAATCATTAATAATTAATAAAGTTTGAAAATTTTATGTGTATACACTTCTTGTCCACTTCCAAAGGTCTAATTATAATATAAACCATAGCTAGCCATTCTTCCATATTAGCCTTTATATTCCCAATACATATTTGGTACAACCCCGTATCTGAGGTTGGCATTAGTTTCAATTATAGGAACATGGCATTGTTAATCACCACCAATAACTTTTACACTTTATGTCAATCTATGAAATCCTATCCAAGTAATCTTGAATTCAATGGATAAGCACATTGGTCTCTGTCATAGTCTCCACTACCTTCCCTAGATCTAAGAAGAGTAGTAAAGGGACATCCTTAAATTACTCAATCAACCTGACTGGGAAGGATCCCTCCACCTAGGATTCTATCATTCAAAACTAGACTTTCATCTCCTCAAATAACTTTTGTGACATATCATAAGTTACCTAGAGAATGGAGAGTGGATCCTTATCCATAATTTCTTCCCAAATGGAAGTCCACACTTTTGTGAGAGAGAATAGATCTTGATGGGTTTACCAAACCACCGAGATCCCCTCTTGGATGAACCTATATGTTAGTTTCCTCTTCATGCTCTCTAAAGCATTGTCAAAGCTCCACTATACATCTGGGTCACCGTAGATGATTTGTTTTAGTGCTTAAAACCTTGGGAATACTCCCTAAGTTATGGAAGGTGTAGGAGGGGTAGCTGAGATGGTGGTGAAGGGTGGAGTATGAGGTAGAGGGGAAATGGAATAAGTGGAAGGGATGAACAAATAAAGTAATGAAGGATGAGGTGGTATGGGATAAAAAAGAGGAAGGACAAAATGGGAGGCACACAAGAATGTCTATGCCCACCAATTCTCCTAGGTCAAGCCTAATCAAAGAGAAATTATTTCAAGGAGAGGAACATTTAGCATAAGGGAAGACATTAGCTAATTATAGCCAAATCATAGGGCACTCAAAGTAATTGAAAGAGGGGGATGTGGATAATTTCATGTAGGTAATATAAAAAATAATTTAGGAACCATTGAGGTTAGTGGAAGAGGTTGTACTAGATTATAAGGCCTCTAAACTAAACCTAGAGTGTAATTTACCTTATGATTTTTGTTGGGCCTCTTACTTGGGTCAACTATGGATGCTATGGTGAAAGGATTGGCCCAAATAGAAAAATCCATAGGGATGATGGTGGAAGAATTATAAATATCAATAGAAGCACCATAATGACTAAAGGGGGTAATAATATAGTGACTACCATTAGAGGTACACTTCCAATGGTTTTAGCCACATTTACTGATGATGATGCACCTAATGGTACTTAATCGAAGATAAACCAAAATAAGGCACTAGTAAGGTTTTAGGTTATAGAATATATGGGGAGGAGGGGAAAAAATATTTAAGGATGCTCAAGAGGACCAAGTAAAAATGTACCTAAGAAAATTATGGAGGGGGTGCAATGGGGAAAAGAGGAGGCACTGCTTGGGGAGATTTTGGAGGTGATCAAAAGTTGTGAATGCCATGAATAAGATATGGAAAGTGATGAGAATGAAGGGGAAAAGGGACATGGAAGAAACTAGAGGTGGAAGTGGTAGAACATGTATCATTTCCTATTAGGATCCTCATTCTAGGATCACCTCAATACTATTGATTACATCAAAACATAGGGTCTATGTGGCTTTGGGTTGAGGTGTTAGTGGTTGAGTTGATTTTGCCTAGGCTATCTACCGATGAGTAATATGGGTCTAACTTGGTTGTGTCTAGACTATTAGAGTTGTTAGATGATTTGTAGGTAGATCTGAGGCATTAGGAATAATTAGAGGAGGTGGAGCTATGGTATGAGGACTAGGATCTACTTGAGGAAGTAGAGTTAGGGATGGAACATGATGAGGAGAGGGTGGTAGAATACCCTAAAAAATCCTCTTAGATATAGTGGTAGGATTCATAGTTGGATCCTTCATAGAGAAAGTAAGAGCTAGAGGGGGAGTATATGGGCCCACATAGACCTTCTTCCCTTTCTTCTTATTTTTTTATGATCTAGGATAACACCTCCTGGTCATTATCATTATCTAAGTATATCTCATCATCTTCCTCTATTTGATGGTCATATTTTATATTTAAGTAGGTCGAATAACTCACCAAGTGAAATTTGATCATGCCCTTAGGCTCCCAATATCAAAACGTGGATTTCTATAGGGTGAAAGACTCTTCCTTGGAGTCCATTTAATAGAGGCAATAGAAGGCCTTGTACATATGGTTCCTAATGGTGATCAAGAGTGGTGGGTATGCCTTCTGATAGAAACCTATGTAAAAGGAAAATATACCCTCTAATAAATTATAAGAAATCTCCTACTCTACCAAATAATATAGGATGGTGTATGGTAATTGTAGGGTTTGCTCTAGAGCACCTATAATATAGATCATAGTGTCATCTCTATAATACCATTAGTCCTCAATCATAGTGATGGAGTCTCTAATTGATTGTGATAGATGTGGTATTGGTCCTTCATTGATCACATTATAAACGATTGGATTTAATTACTCTTAGATGTATCAAATATGGTTCTAGTAATGGTGGATATATAATTTTTAGAAGACTACATGGACCTTTGATCCCATAGGAATCCACATAGGAAAATCTAAAGGTTTTAAAAGGTGAAAATTCTATAGACTACATCCACAAGGTAGCTCATCATATATAAATTTCTTCCATTTTAGGCATTTATAATGGTATTAACCAGCTTGAAGTTGATTAATACTTTGATGTCTAACACTTTAGATCATGTGAGGATCATACTGGGGAGGGGCACCCATAAATCACTAACATGAAATCAATCTTGGGACATAAATAATCAATTCAATAGAATCTTGCCTACTCAAACTTCCTCTTAGAAAGTATAAAATGTGTATGTGTTTTTATCCTCCTTGATAACCTATTTAGCATCTAGGTTTTTAGCCCAGTCTTGTAGGACATAATACATTTAGAAGGTTTCTATCTAGGCCTTCACTTCTAAGGAATCATAACAAAAGGTAATATCATGAAGGAAGTAATACATCTTGTAGGCATTCTTAGAGATGTGAGAGATTTGGTACTAATATTTGGATGAATTAACCTAGTCATAGACCCCATCTTGCACTTGGATGGTGGTGAGGAGGTTTTTGAAAAAGTTGATGCATGGAAATGCCTTTGGTTTGGTCATGTCCATATGAATTATGTATTTATTGTAGGATCAAATGGAATCATTAAATTCTAATTATTCATCATTATTGGAGCCCATGTCTTTAGGTACTCACTCAAATATTTTTAACATGTCATTATAGTTCTTTAACTTGGTGAAGCCTTTTAGGAAAATAGTATCATGATACTTAGACTTAGCCTTGGGTTTCTAATAGGATGTGACCATTGTATTATGATAGATGGGTAATAGGAAATCTCTAAGTGTATGAGGCAAAAAACATGTGAGTATGCTATAATAATTGAACAATAAAGAGTTGGAGTGGTCTCAAACATATACAATGATAACCATTAGTGGGATTCCATAAATAATTTATAAATTCATACACTTAGCCTCCTATTTTAATGGTGTTTAGTGGATCACTTACTGCATATTCAAATTTGAGTTGGTGGATAGATCTCTTATATTTATTTCTCAATCTAGAGTTAAATTTAGATCTCATGATCCTCTAACACGAACTAGATTTTGAAAAGGTATTGAGATATTTTAAAACTATCCAATTAGTCCCATATTTATATTTTTTTAAATCCCAATAGATGGTAGGCATGAAATCACATCTGTTGGAGGCTTATCATTTAAATCCCATGTTATTCCATGTGTCATCTATTCATTTCCCCTCTTGCTAATGGTTAACACCTATGCATGGATTCATATTCTATGTCATAATCTTAGGAAGGGTTAGGTGTCACTAAAGGAGTGGCACACTTTGATTGGTTATCAAGATTAATCTATATCATATTATAATCATTATAGGGCCTTAGGTGGATTCTTATACATCTATCTTTCTATGTTATGTGGCACCTTCTAATTGCGTCAGGGTCTCCTAGGCTTTTACATCTCTAATAGGTCTGGGGTATTATCCACTCTAATGGATTGAAAACATGGTGCCTTCTTATTGGGCCAAGCTATCATGGGATTTGACATCTTTGGTTGGTCTAGGGGAATAGCTATTTTGATGGCTTAGTGATTTGGTGCTTTCTAATTG
>JARHVA010004891.1:937500-965000 GCA_037957365.1 Torreya grandis
TTTCATCTTTTGTCTTTATCTTGGTGACTTTTTGTATTCCTCAAAGTGTCCCTTAATGGAAAAATGTGCAATACCCTCTTCTGTCTTCACATGGTGACTCTTGGAATTCCTCAAGATGACTCTTCATGAGAAAATGCATCCCATTCCTCTTTTATCTTTTACCCCATGACTCTTTGACTTTTCCATGGGCCCTTTCTAGACTTATATGCAACCAAAAATATATTCATTACTATTAAATAAATATTAACTCACATTAGCCAAGATATGAATATTAAAAACACCATTAAATGCAATGGGGCCTTTATCACCAATAATGCTAGACATTTGACATCAATGACAATATTTCCAATAATCTCCCCCTTTATCATTGATGTTAACCTCAAACTAAAACTACCACATCCTAAAACCTACACATACTACCATCTAAAAAACATATAGTAACTCCCCCTTACTATAACAACTTGTACCTCTTTCTTGTACCTATTTTTGTACCTGTACCTATACTTATACCTATTCTTCTCCCCCTTTGACATAAATGGCAAAGGGCCTACCTAGAGCTAACACTTAGCTCCCCCTCAACTGATGATAAACCTTAATGGCATGAATTAAAATAAATTACTCTAAACTTCTCTTGTAGATACTCAAATATGTCTTTTGGTAGTGCGTTTGTGAAAATATCTACAATTTTCTCTATATTACTGATATATTCCATCTTAACCTATTGATTTATACCCTACTCTCTCAAGAAATGATATCTAATGGGAGTATGTTTTGTTCTTGAATGTGTCACTAGATTCTTTGAAATATTAATAACACTTGTATTCTCACAAAAAATAGAAATAAGTTCATCATATTTTACCTTGATATCTTCTAAATTTTGCTTCATCTAAAGCACTTGAGTATAACACAATACTTCTACAATATATTCTACTTCAACTATAGAAAGTGATATTAAATTCTACTTCTCGCTTAGCCATGATACTAAGCTATCACCAGGGAATAAATCTCCTCCACTTGTACTCCTTTTCTCATCTAAGCACCCTACCCAATTTGAATCTATTTAATCAACCAAAGCGAAATATTTCCTTGTGGGATACCATAATCCATAATTCAATGTCCCCTTGATATATCTAAATATTCTCTTCACCAATTGAACATGACTATCTTTTGAAGATAACTAATATCTTACAACCATACCTACTGCATGCATGATGTCTAGCCTCGATGCTATCAAATATAAAAGACTACCAATCATAGATCTATACAAATATTGATCTACAACAAGTGAATTTTCATCCTTTCTCACTTTATTTCTTGTACACATTGGTGTGCCAACTGGTGCACAATCTTCAAAACCAAATTTATTCAACATTTCCTTGGCATATTTACTTTGAGATATAAAAATTCCTTTATCTAACTAAAATATTTTCAACCCTAAGAAAAATGAAAATTCTATCAAAAAACTATTTTATCATCTTTTTAATGTTTCCTCCAAAAATGATGTCATCAACATATACAACAATAATCAATTGATGCCCACCTTATATTTTGATGTAGAGATTACTATCAACAAATCCTCTCTTGAAACCTTTATCCTATAGGTAATTATCAAGTATTGCATACCAAGCTCTATGAGCTTGTTTTAGTTCATACAATGCTTTCTTCAATCTACAGACATGGCTACTAATATTTGAGAGAATAAATCCCTCAAGTTGCTCAATGTAGACATCTTCTTCTAGATTCCCATTTAGGAGGGCAGATTTGACATCCATTTGAAACACTTTGAAATTTTGAAACACTAAATATGTAAGAAACATTTTAATATCCCCTAGCCTTGTCACTGGTGCAAAAGTTTCTTTAAAATCTATTCCCTCAATCTAAGCGTATCCTTTACATACTAATCTTGCTTTATTCCTTGTCACTTCTCCATTTTCATTCAAATTATTTCTATAGATAGATTTTATTCCTATCATATTGTGATCTTTTGTTCTAGGCACTAATTCCCAAGTATAATTATTTTATATCTAATTTAATTATTCATCCATAGCCTTAACCCAATGTTTACCATATCTAGCTTCTAAAAAGGTTCTAGGCTGAATTTTGGATAACAAAGAGAAATTAACTTGCTCAGATTCACTTACCATCATTCTTATAGTGTGAATCCTTCATTTATGTCCTTGATGATGTCATTTTCATTAGGATTTGTCTGAAAATATTTGGATGGAGTTTTGGTATCCTTTTCTCCTTCTCATCTTCATCTGATTCTTCAAAATCTTCCTCTTCAATGATTTTCAGAATGTCTACTGGATCACTGATTCTTTGTGTTCCATCTTCTTTTATTTTGACACTTGCACTTTCAAAAAAAATCTTGGTTCTTTTTTTATAACATTTAAAATTTTTAATTTTACAAGAATAACCAAGAAATATACCTTCATCTGCTCTAAATTCAAACCTCCCATGTTTTTTTTCAATTCTCTTTATGAAGCATCTATTACTGAAAACTCTAAAATAATCAACTATTGTTGGTTTGTCTTTCCATAACTTATAAGGAGTATTGTCACTATTGACTCTCAATAATTATTTATTTTGAATATGCACTATTGTAAAAACTACCTATTTTCAATATTTATCTGATATCTTGGATTTATTTAGCATTGTCCTCAGCATCTCCTAAACTATTCTATTTTTCTGCTCAACTACTCTATTTTGATGTGGAGTTCTATCTATAGAATAATGTCTCTTTATTCCATGGTCTTCATAAAACTCAATAAATTAATCTAAAATGAATTCTCATCCTTTATCTAATCTTAGACACTTAATCTTCAAATTGATTTCATTCTCAACTAATGCTTTGAATGCTTTAAAATGTCTGAAAACTTCTAATTTTTTATTTAAAAACATTACCCAAGTCCTATATGAAAAATCATCAATAAGCAACATGAAATATTTCTCACCTTGAGTTCTTTGAGTTTTCATAGGTCCACATAGATTAGTGTGAATAAGCTCTAACATCTAAGTGGTTGAGTACTCTTTTGTTTTGATCCACCTTCTAGCCTACTTCCTATGCTGATAAAGTTCACAAAGCATGTCAGATGGCTTTGTAATCTTTGGAAGATTTCTAACTATTTGCTTTTTGTTGATGTTGATAAGATTCTCAAAATTTCTGTGACCTGTTATCTTGTGCCATATCCAAACTTCTTCAATCTTACTCAAACAACATCTTTGACCTTTGATGTCTGATAACATATATAAATTATTGTTTATTCTCTGAGCATCTGCAATCAACACATCTAAATCTTATCTCCTAATTTCAAAACCTTTACCATAAAAATTTAGTGTGTGCCCCAAATCACACATTTTACTTACATGCAAAATATTATACTTAAGACCTTCTACATATAAAACATTTTCAATTTTAGTTCTACCATTATCCAAAATTAGTGTATCTTTTTTGGTAGTTCTAGCAGTAATATTATCTCTGAATTTCACTATTCCACCATTGATCTTCTTCAAGGTGAAGAACTTTATTTTATCTCCTATCATGTGCCTAAAACATCCATTGTCAATGAACCATGGATTTTATTCATTTCTTGAATGCAAAGCTGTTTGTACTAACATAGATTTTTTAGGTTGTTTATTCTATCATGAACCTGTCTGAACATTCTTCTTGATGAATGGAGCCTTGAAACTCTAATCCTTCTTGACTGACCCAAACACACTTCCATAGTACTGACCTATGTGTCTAAAGTTTTCTCACTTGTAACATATTATGGACTTTTCATTAAAGCCTAATATAGGAGAAAAAGTGTTATGTCTATTGCTTGACTCTGCTTGACTTTCCTTCTCCTTATTTCTAAAATTGTTAGCCCTTTTTTGATATTCTATTTTCTTATGACCATATTCATTACAATAAAAATAATAACCATAAAAATAAGACCTATTTGTGTATCTCTGACTTGATTGTCTTTTGTAGATTTGTTCCCTCTAGTCTTCTTTTTTTGAGATGTCCTTTGTATTCTTAACTTCTTCCCTTTTTATTTCCTCTTTTGTAAGAGCTTCAACATAGCTCTTTCCTTTTTCCTTGTCTAGGAAAGTAGTGGCCTCCCATTTCTATTTTTCAAATACAATACCTATCTTATCTAACATTTATCTTTGAATTTCTAATATCTTATTCAACATATTAGTGTTATTCTCAAATTTTGAATCATTCATTGCTCTATTATTGATTGATTTAATTATTTTCTCAAGATCTGCTTTTAAAGAAGCAATTTCAATAACATATTTTTCACATTATTTACTTAATTTTTGCAATTTTTCCATTAGATTTTCTTCATTATTCTTGGCTTCTTCAAAGTGTACTTGTAGATATTCAATTGTTTTCTTTGACTCCTTTTCATTTTTCTTGATCTAGAGATTTAATCTTTGATTCTTCTTCTCAAGATCTTTTAACTCTTCTAGGCAAAAATGAGCTCGTATTTCATAGTCACTTTAGCTTCATCCTATTCTTATTCTTGATCATCTATACTTTTGCTTGTGAAGGTATCTTCATGTATGGCGATGAATAGAATCTCTTCTTCTTTTGAATCACTAACTCCACTATCTTCGGTTGATCTAGGATGTTTAGAATACAAAATCTTCTATTCAAATCCCTCCTAGAATTTTCCTTTGAAATTATTATTGTATGTACACTTTCCTTATTCATTGTCACCTTTACCCTTTTCTAGGTACTTAGCTACAAAATGTCTAATCTTTCCATAATTAAAACATTTAGAAGGTAATTTTCCTTGATATTTACTTATGCCCTTTTTTAGCTTAAAAATGAATAAACCTCTATTGTCATCTTCATCATCATTATAACTATCACTTGATTCTTGAATATTAGCCTTCTCTTGCTTTAATGTCTTGAAAGCAGCTTCTCTCTTTGATGTTTTCTCTTGTTCAGTCCACATCTCATATGTTGTAAGAATACCATGTAGTTCATCCATCTTTATCTTGGCTAAATTCTTCATCTCTTCAATTTTCAAAACTTTTGGATCATATCTCAATGGTAGACATCTCAAAAAAATTTTAACCATAATTGATTCTTCTAACTTTAATCTAAGACCTTAAATCTGATTAACTATTTGATCAACTCGTAAATGATAACTTCCTATATTTTCTTCCTCTTCCATATTTGAACTCTCACTATGTTCTAAAATTTTTAACCTTAGCTTGTTGAACCTTTCCATCACCTTTGTAAAAATTCTCAATTTTTACCCAAGTTTCATGAGTAGATTTACATTGCATAACTTTAACAAATTCTAATTCACATAAACCACATAAAATAACATTTAAATATTTAGCATTATTTTCACTTACCTTATTTTTTGATGGAGTAGTTACAAGTGTCTATGGCTCTTCATATTCCTCCACCATTGCTTGCCAAATGTTGAATCCAAGGTCCATCAAATAAGTCTTCATCCTTATGCTCCAAAAATAATATTTTGTCCCATCAAACAAAGGTGCCTTATTTCTAGAAAAAACTTCATGTGAACTAGCCATTGTGCTTTCCTGATCTACCTTCAAGTTGTAAATTTTTTTCAAAAGGAATCTACTCTATTACCAATTGTTAAGATTGAAATGTACTGAGAGAGAGGGTTTGAATCAATATATTATATATCTTTTACTTAATCAAATTCCTTTTCTTTAACCACTTAATCACACATTCAAGATATGCCACAAAACTTGAAATAATAATATGCACCACACAAGAGAGAGAAGAAGACACCAAATTTTTACATAAAAAACCAAAGTGGTAAAAACCATGGATAATAATCTCAAGGATATGAATGAGCACCAATTCAAATTATAGAGTTTGCAAACACCAACTTGTAGGAGCACCAACCCCTTTGTCAAGCACCAACACAACAAATATTTGTGAACACCAACCCACAAGAGCACTAACCCCTTATAAAGATTTATGAGCACTAACCCACAAGAAAACCAACCACTCTTGTGTATAAAACACAACTATCTCTCAATTTTTCTTACTTAACAAATGATAGAACTCCACAATATCTCCTAATTTTCTCTCTTTGAAAACAAATAAAAACCATGCACTATATTGTATATTATAAATGGCTTATCAAACCTTTATTTTTATGTTTCCAAATTACCTTTGGAATTTACCCTTTGTGACCCTTCATTGATCATGGAAAATGATGCCAAACATGCATGACCCTTCATATATTTACATTTGAAAAGTCATATGGTGACCCTTCATATGAAAATGCATTATTTCCTCTTTTGTATTTATTTTGGTGACTTTTCATATTCCTCAAAGTGTCCCTTCATGGAGAAATGCACCATACCCTCTTTTGTCTTCACATGGTGACTCTTGGAACTCCTCAAAATGACTCTTCATGAGAAAATTCATCTCATTCCTCTTTTGTCTTTTACCCCATGACTCTTTGACTTTTCCATGGGCCATTTTTTGAATTATATGCAACCAAAAATATATTCATTAATATTAAATAAATATTAACACACATTAACAAATATATGAATATTAAAAATGCCATTAAATGCAATGGGGCCTTTATCAGCAATAATTCTAGACCTTTGACATCAATGACAATATTTCCAACAATTAATCCTTCAAAAGTGAATTCCATTTCCCATTGGAAAGTCTTTCTAGCATTGATCAACCTAAAGAGAATTCTTTAATAAGTAAATTTTCCCCACTTAGTGGTGAAAGTAGTCTTGGTCTTGTCTTTGGAGTTGACAAATATATGGTTGTATCTAGAGAATCCATTTAAAAAGCACATCATTTGAGACCAACTCACCATTTAGATCACCTCATTAAAGAAGAATAATGGGTAGTTATATTTACTCAAGGCTCAATTCAAGTCCAAATAAAAGTGGATTTATTTATTATTCTTTTTCATAGGCACT
Source organism: Torreya grandis (assembly GCA_037957365.1). Taxonomy (NCBI): domain Eukaryota; kingdom Viridiplantae; phylum Streptophyta; class Pinopsida; order Cupressales; family Taxaceae; genus Torreya; species Torreya grandis. Next base: position 944,434 of record JARHVA010004891.1, read on the forward strand.
AGGTTAGCCACCCAAGTGGAATGGTAGAAAAAAAAATTATCCTTACAAAAAGTAACATATGGAATTCCTAGTGTATTAAGGGATCCATGATTGGGTTTAAGAACCTATGTCTTTGTCTAAATAAATTTTGAATAGGTTTTAGGGGGATAGTGTGAGTGATTAATCTTATATTAAAGACCTTAAGGTCCCCATATTAACATGCAGTCACATACTTATATCTCAATAGTAACCTTTGTAATTGATCTAATTCATGGTCTATCAAGTCAAGACCCACAATAACCATCTAGGGATTTTATGTTGGGTCTAGGTTGATGAGTCAACATTTTTGGTCCTTGCATTTTGTTTTTTTTAATTGGAAGGTAGGGTCTAAAGCATTGAATTCTTTGTACATTAAGATCATCATCCTCAGGATCCAATTCCCATTAGTATTCAAGATCCCATATTTATGTAGCTCATTTTAAGGATTGTATCTATATTTCTCATTTATAACTTGGGTCTCAAATATTCATTTATTGTTGAAAAATTGGATGATCTATTGGTCATCCTCAAAAACCTAAAATTTTGTCCTATTTTCCAAGATAGAGGGACATTAGATGAGTTACATAGAGAAATATTGAAACTCAGTGTCATTTAAGGGGGTTAAGATTGTTGCCATAGATGTTAGTGAGTCATCTACTTGGTTTTCCTCCTAGGGGATAGAGATGATTTTAAATGTGTTAAACATCTCAATTAGGTCCCAATATATATGATTATACCTCATGAGGTATGATAGCTTGAATTTAAACTTAGTTTTGATCTAGTTAACTACTAGCTCAGAGTTAATAAATACTCTCAGTTTATTTCCCTGATATTTCAATGCAAATTGCAATCCTAAGATTAGAGATTCATGATCCACCAAATAATTTAAGCAAGTAAACTACAACCTATATGATACCAAATGTTTTCTCCCTAGGGGATATATAATAATAAAACTTTTGCCAATACCTTGTTTAGAATGAACTCCATATATATAAAGATACCATGGCCATGCAAGTCTGGGTTGTGAGTAATTTACTCTTTGGGTGACTTTGTGCTTAGTGTCTAGATACCTAAGTCTAAGGAAACTAGGTTTACCTTATAATTAATGGAATTTTATTTGCTTATCATGTGTATAATGTAGGTTTATATGTCTTCCCAGATTTGGTTGACTACTCCTATCCTAGAAAAACCACATATGGGATAAATTTATGACCATATACTCATTCAGGGCTTTGGACATGTATTTGTTGTGGAGCGTGCCATAATTTTTACAGATATCTAATACAAGAATGTTTATGAAGTGTTTAATTTGAGGATAAAAGTCTAATTGGATGTGGAAATTTGATAATTCATGTATCACTTTTACTTTTTACTTGTCTAGTTATACCACTACCTTGTCTTACTTTATGGTGACCAACCCATTCTTCTCACATATGATTGATAACATCACATTGGTTGAGGTTCCTAAATATAATAAGTAATTATGTACATATTTTTTGAATAACCATATGGTTAAGATGAAATGGGAAACCTCCACCATATATTTTTGAATGAGAACATTATTCTGTGTTGATCTTGGTTTTGGCTGGGTCTGTTGGATTAGCTTCTCAGTCAAGGATTTCAACAAGAGATCCCATTACTCTATGATTTGAGAAAGACCATGAAGGGTAATTTCAGCCTTGATATTCTTCATATCTTACATTATGTTATAACCCCATTTACTTTGAACCAATGAGTTTTTTATGGGTGTCTTACCTTTTTGAGGTCTAGAAGGTGGGGGATCATTAACTACATTTTGGTCTAGTGGGGTTACACCATTATTAGGGGGAGTCAAAGTAGTATGGAGTTATTATTGTTATCTATTCCTAAAGTCATAGGTGCTCCTCTAGGCTTTATAAAACACTTGCACCTCACTAATACCTTCCTTTGGATCATTTTATTCCTAATTAGGGAAGTCCCTAGTCTTTAACACCATAACAATATTAGAGGCTTTACTCAAGTTAGATGATTAAAAATGATTCGGAAATAGATCATATTATTCCATTTCCATATGTAATATCTCAAAATTAGAACCTAACTCCATGTAATATATTTCCCCATGGGTTTTCATGTTATACACTCAACACCAGTCAAGTAACACTATCTTGAAGATATTGATTTCAGGCATCGTATTAGGTGAGGGTTCTAGGGGATTATGAGTATGATTATAGTTCCTACTTAGTATTTGATATGTGAATATTTTTTTGGAATTTTTTTAATCATATTTACTCACCTACCTTTTTAGCACAAGGAAATCATTTCTAAGTTATTGTACCTTTCACTAAATGGCATTTGAATCATTCTTGGTGGACTCCTAAGGTATGGTTTGGGTATTATTAGCTTCTTCTAATGTTAACGAGTGTTTTGCCTAAGGGATTAGTTCATGGCCCACTATGTTTATAAAACCCAATTATTGGCTTGAATTAGGATGACTTAGTAGGAATTGATATATTTTAGGGAGCTACTAAAGTATTGGGGTATTTTGATTAATGTTGATAAAGAATCTCAACATGGGTATCTGTAGTAGTACACTAGGAGTGGGGGAAGTCATGTGGCCTTGAGGGTTTAATTTCCTATCTACCTTTATTTCCCTTTCTTAATCCAATAATAGGTATGATATGTTTATGTCTCTCTTTAATAACTATTGACTATTTTTACCTATAGGCAAAAATGTGTTGACTACCCTATAGTTAGAATCTTATGCAGGGGCCTTTTTATAATGTCATAAGAGTATGTTATAAGTAAATTAATGTCATTTCATATGTCATTATAGATTTTTTCATAGTCTATCTTGGTCCTTGTCTCATTCAATGTCTTAGGGGTCATTATTTTTAAGTCATATATGCAAGTGGTAGATTATCATGGTGTTGAATAATTGTAGGAATAACTCCATAAAAGCTTAAGTTTACACTTAAGAAATATTTCAAATTTTAGATAAGTGTTAGATCATTCAAAGTTCTTTAAAAGAAATTATTCCACACAAACCCAAAAACAAAATTAAAAGTCATAATTCCCTTAAAGAAATTGTTCTACTTTATTTGGCTAAGTGTTGGAATTATTTATAGAAATTTGTTTCCTATTTTTTGGCTAAGAGTAGGGAATTATTTTGGATAGTTTGTCCAAAATAAAATGCATAAAGACACAAATTCTTGTGTATATTTTGTCCACATTAAAATCCTAAATGTCATTTCTTTTGGGAAAATTGTCTACACAATTTTATCAAAGGGTCATTCTTTAACAAAGTGTCCCAAAACAAATGTTTCAAAGGGTCTTTTTCTAGTAAAGAGTCATATACAAAAGTCATGAAGGGTCACAAATGTCATACAATATCAAAAAGCCTGAAGACAAAAGCTTTGACAAAAGGTACAAGGGCACAAATTCTTTTAGAAATATTTTTTAGGATAATTTTCCTGAAGGTGGAATTCTTTCAGAGAATTTGTTTCAAGGCAAAAGGCTAAGTATGAATTCTTTTGAGGAAAGTGGTTGAGAAAAAATATCGAAGGCATGAAATATTTTGGACATTTTGTATATATCAAAAGGTTTTTGGAAAGAGCTAAGGACATAATTATCTTGGACATTTTGTCCATAGAAAAAATCTTAATGATAAATCATTTCATGAAAATTCTAAGTATGAATTCTTTTGGGAAAATTGTCCTATGACAATTTTCTTGAATACCAATTTCTCTCAGACATTTTGTCCATGATAAAAGTCTTGAAGACCAATTAATTTGGAGGAAATGTCTTGGCACAAATCCTGTAACAATTTTTTGATACAAAAATTTGAAGTAAAATGGTTTGTATTAAAATGCCAAAACATAAAGTTTAAAATAATTATTTGCTATGGGTAAAATGCATTGACCAATTTGTTTTGGAAAAATTGATCTATCAGGGTGGTGATAGGTGTGTAAACATCAAAATCAAGATCAAAATTCATCCATTGAGGTCCAAATATTGATGGTTTCATAGACATATTTGATGTTTCCATGAATGTCAATTGATAGGTACATAGATGTCAAAATTGGGCCTTATGAAATAACCATTTGAGTTCAAATGGTATGTCCATAAAAATTTTATAGTCTATGTTGCATTATTCATCTTAATCCAATGATGCAAGAAGATTCAAAGGGTCAAAGAGCTAGAGAGGCAACCATGTGGTATAAGCATGTAAAGATATAGATTGACAACAAGATCTTGACATTAATGCATGATTGATAAGTAGCATGAGAATGTTGAGGATGATAGAAGATTGATGGAGCATGTTTAATCATACAAATCAGGTAGATTAAGAAAATGAGATGAGTCAAAATACTAATAATTTGAGCTATTTTTTAGTGGCCAATCAAATGAAGGTGAGCCCAGGTGACTTAGATGAAGGTCAATAAAACAATTTTTTTATGGGGCAAGGTAAATAAAAGGCATAGAGATAAGTTTGAGCATGGTCCAATTCAGACTAGAGCTAATGTTTCAAAAGATGATGCTGAGGTGGACATGCAAAATTTAATGGTTTCATCTCTAGGACCAACTACATGAAAGGTACCCTTCTCTCCACTATTTCACACCATGGAAAACTAGTAAATAATAGTTATAATTAGGATAAATCTATAATAAATTGCTCCAATTATTATAACCACATTGATGGTGGAACCTGTCTTGGAATAACTTGATCCTATCATTGCAACCATCAAGGAAGATCAAGGAGGGAATAATGTAACTATGCAACAACCTAAATTGACCTTGATAAATCAAATGGTATAAATGAACATAATTCTTATAAGTATTTATAACTTACATTCAAACTTTTGAAGTAATTGATTCCCCTTTTTAGCTCCAAAGCTCCCTTTCTCTTGCTTCCTTTCTTTTATAAATATAGCTCTTGAACTATTTTCAAATAGATCCAATCTAAGTATGGTGGATCCCTAATATAATGATGTCATATTATGCCTTTAAACATCAATTCAAATCTGATTTTGAGTTCTTGAACATTTGGATAAGTGTGTAAGTGATGTATGGTGATGCAAAGTGATAATTATGTATGCTTTATTCCTTATACTTTCATGTTTATGTAATAGTTCATGTTATATCAGGTCATATGAAGTGTTTTAAAGTGTATGAGCCTATATTTTAAGTGTAAAATCAGCCTTAGTATCTAAAAATAACCTATATTTAACTTACCTAGGATATCTCTTGTACATCTCACCTTCATATTGAAATACTAATGTTAGAATCCATAGGACTTGGAAATTAGATTTCATGAAAGAAAGTATGATGGTCATATGGAAGACATATTGGTGCATATCTCCTTTAAATTAGGTTTATTTCATGAAACTTCTAACTCTTGTCCCCCATAAGTGATTAGTTACATAGGTGTGATCATTTCAAGATACATTTAGTTTATTATCCCTTAAATATACAGGCTTATTTCCAATATAGGTACACCCACATACCTAAAAATGTTACCATATTTACCAAATTTTGAAGAGGCTTGAACACCCTCTTATAGGGTGCAAGATTTTGTGATAATATTTTTGTTATGACTAGTGGGACCAAGGACCAAGAGAGTATAAATATTGTTGGTATGTCTTTCCTTCATCATCTTTTGGAAGCAAGAAACCTAACACCAATGGTGACTCCAAATGATAAATTCTAGTTGTAAGTAGTCCAAGTATCTTTAGTTGAGTTTTTTTTTTATCATTTTGTATATATTAGTTAATACATGAGCTTAACATGAATAGCTATAGTGAATATACCCACCATGTACCTCCTTATTATCCTTATTATGAACCAAATTATACTATCCAATAGTCTTATCAAAATCACTATCAATCCTATGATCCATGTTAGATTTATAATCCTCCATTTACCCCCCATATAGACACCATGTCATTGGACAACTCTATGATGAATGATACCAAGATACCTATCTAGAAATGCCTCCATATCAGTCCCAATATGAGCCCTATCAACCATACCATGATTCCTATTAATCTCAAGAATACTCCTATGAGTCTTTCCATGAAGAATTAGATGATTACATAGATTATACAAAAAGGTATTATAAGGAAAGACATAAATTCCTATAGATTAAAGTGCAACAAAATGAAGCTAGTCCTGATCCTCATCATTACCCTCCTCCTTCACATTTTTCATCTTATATCAAGAATTTTTTGGCATACATAACATATTTCCTAGATCTTAAATATGAAATGAGTAAATGGGATAATGAGTATGATGTGTTCCCTGATATTATCATGGAATGGTTAAGAGGTAATACCCAAAATCATATGAAGAAGTTAGAGACATTTGAAGAACTAGAAAGAACTCAATGGGAGATCAAGGAACAAATAGACTTGGCAAAGAAGTGCCTTAAATGCTTAGTAGATAGGCTGAGTATGTGGGAGGATAAAGAGCTAAAAAATAAAAATGATACTATTGAATAATTTCAAGAAAGCTATTGGAAAAATGCAACTCCTACTTATTTAGATGTTTGTTCTTCTAACCAGACGAAGAAGTCACTTCTCTATGAGCTTACTAGTGCTTTTGTCTTTCCTAAATCCATTGATAATCCTTCTCATTCACCTCATACTCTATACCCAATTCATCAACCCCCCATCATGTCTCTTCTTTCCACTACATCTCATATTCCATTTCCTTCACATGAGCCCATCTTGGGAGAAGAAAGTGAAGGGGAGAAAATTGAAGCCAAGGCTGACCAAGAAGATGTCATTAGTGATTTTGAAGAGGAAATTACCATAAAGACCCCCTTATTGATAATAAGTGAAACTCTACCTTATTGAATTAATAAACTCACATTGAAGATCCTACCACAACTATTGGGGAACATTTGATATGTAAGAGGAACATGTTGAAGACTCTTTTATAGTTTTCCATAAATAATGTGGCCAAGGATTGAATAAAGAGGAATTTGAAGAAGACTCCATGTCTAATCATGAAGTTATTTATGACCATCTCAAGCCTAAACTGGAGCGTACTATCAATGAAGAAGTTAAAGTCACTCTTCAAGAAATTAAAGTCCTAATAGAGTCCAATTAGACCAAGATAGATGAAACAGATCTCAAAGATAACACTCATGAGGTGGACAAAATTACTTGTGGATTTTTTTTTTTCGTATGTCATGATTTTGATCAGCTCAGTATGGTTAATCCTCCTTCAAAGAAGTCTACATATGATTTGGATAATTTCACCAACAATCATGTTGACTATTTTCTCAATAACCATGGCAAAAGGTCTCATATTGTGAATGAAGAGGAACTATGGAAAAATCCAAATTCCATATGCAAAGAGTTTGACAATTTGGGTAAAGCTCTTCCTTCTCAAAAATATTGCATATATGATGAAAATTTTGATGATGAATCTAATAGACATGATCATGCTAACAAGGATTCTACCAAGCATAAAGATGAAAGTAATTCTACTAATCAAAAACCTACTACCATGAACTCAATGGATGATGTTTTTTCCCAAGAAGTTATGAACATGGATTATGAAATAAATGTAGAAGATGAGTTTCCTCAAGAATATTTTAGAAACCCACCTAATATTCAACCACATTCAAAGATATAGGAACATGAAGAAGATAATCTTGATGCATGCAAACATCAATTATAATCTATTAAGGAGAAAATAAAGGTTGATAGGACTATCATATCTTCAAATTTTAAAATTAAGAGCCATGTACATGAGAATGTGGAAAAAAGGTTTTCCATGGAAAACAAAGATAATTGGTAGCTAAAAATGAATCTCTTTCAAATATTTGAATATCTTTTCTAGTTTGAGGGTCAAGTACTTGATAAGGTGGATAGAGAGTTTCCCATGGAGGACAATGATTGAGATTGGGTGGACTATGCAAATTTCCTTGATGAGCTTTAAGAACTTGTAGTTGAAGAGATACCCAATCTCATTAAAGATATTATGGAAACCAAAAAGGAAATCCTAATTTAACTACTATAAGAAGTCATAAATAAGGAGCCATATGATAAATTTGAGGCTATTTGGATGTAATAAGAGTTTATTTACATAGCTAGCTTTTTTGGAGCTACTTGGTTCTCATTGAACATCATTCCAATGAAGTTGGAAAACACCATGAAGAAGATAGAGGCATCAATATCAAGGATCAAAAGGCTACATGTCTCATTCAACCCTTCATGTCCTAAAGTAAGAGAGGTTTCAAGTTTCCCCTTTCATCCTAGAGGTATTTTACTTCTCAAGTTAGTTAGTGCTTAGGTCAATTGGTTTAGGTGTGTGTTTCCTTTCTTATTGTGTTGTGTTAAATAAGTTCTTATGAAGCACAAATGTGTTTTGTTTGGTTCTTATCTTGTGTGTTACTTCTTCTTTGTCTTTCTTTGTGTTTTGTGTGTTGTTCAAGGAAAATTATATGTGAAAATTATTTTACATGTGAATCCATATCCCAATGGATAGGATTAGATGACTGGTCATGGAATATCAAGCATGTCACCCCTAGGAAATCACCATGAATGTTGACTATTTTTCCCCACATGCCAAAATGGGTCAACCCTCTATAGTCAGGAACTTGTATAGGGGTTTTTTTTATAATGTCATAAGAGTATGTTTCATCTCAATTGATGTCATTTTATATGCCATTCTAGCTTTGGTCATAGTCTATCTTGGTCCTTGTGTAATTTAGTGTCTTAGGGGTCATTTTTTTAGTCATATATGTAATTTGTATATTTTCATTATGTTGAACAGTTATAGGAATAGGTCTAAAAAAGTCTAAGTTTACACTTAGAAAATGTTTCAAATTTTGGAAAAGTATTAAAGCATTTAAATTTCTCTCAGAGAATGTATTCCACCCAAAACCTGCAACAAAATTACAAAGCATAATTCCCTTGAAGAAATTATTCCACTTTATTTGGCTAACTGTTAGAATTATTTTGGGAATTTTGTTTCGGGTCTTTGGCTAAGTGTCAGGAATTGTTTCAAACATTTTGTCTAAAAAAAAAGGCCTAAAGATAAATTCTTGTGGACATTTTATTTATAGTAAAAGCCTAAAGGTCATTTCTTTTGGGAAAATTTTCCAAATAAATTTCTTGAAGGGTCATTCTTCAGCAGAGTGTCGTGATATAAAAGTTCTAAAGGGTCCCTTTTTTAGCAAAGTTTCCTATAAAAAATTCCTAAAGGGTCACAAATGATGTTCAAAATAAAAAATATTGAAGATAATTTCTAAAAATAGGTATTAGGGCACAAATTATTTTAGGAAAATTATCTAGGATCTTTTTCTCAAAGTCAAAATTCATTCATAGAATTTGTTCCAAGGCAAAAGAACAAGTATGAATTCTTTTGGGGAAAGTGGTCAAGCAAAAATCTTAAAGACATGAAATCTTTTGAACATTTTTTATAAATCAAAAGGTCCATAAAAAGATCTAAGGACATAATTCTCTCAGACATTTTGTTTGCATCAAAAAGCCTAAGGACCTAAATTGTTTCAATAAAAATGTTGCCTGGAAAAGTTAAGTATGAATTCTTTTGTGAAAATTGTTCTGTGATAATTTCCCTAAAGACCAATTTATCTTAGACATTTTACTTGTGACAAAAGTCATAAAAACTAATTCCTTAAAAGTAAATTTCTTGGCATAAATCCCATAATATTTTTTTGATAAAAAGGCTTGAGGAAAATGGTCTGTAACAAATAAATGAAATACAAAGTTTGAAAGAATTTTTTGCTATGGGGAAAATACATCAACTAATTCATTTTGGAAAATTTGATCCAATAGGGTGGTGGTAGGTATGTAAACATAAAAATCAAGATTATTAGTCATCTATTATGTTCCAAAGATTTATAGTCACTCAAACATCTTTGATGTTCTCATGGATGTCAATTTACAGGTGTGAAAATATCAAAATTGGGCCTCATGAAATAGCTATTTGAGTTCAAATGGTGGGTCAAGACAAATCCAATGGTAGTTTTTATTGACCAATAAAATGAAGGTAAGCCCAAGTGACTTAGATGAAGGTTGACAAAAAAAAAAATTGATGGGGCATGGTAAATAAGAAGCATGGAGTTGAGTTCGATCAAGGTATAGTTTGAACTAGAGCCAATGTTTTAAACGATTACACCTAGGTAGACACATATACTTTAATTATTTCTTCTTTAGGACCAAATTCATGAAAGGGACCCTTCTCTCCACTATTGCATGCCATAACAAACTAGTGAAGAGAAATTAGCACTAGCACAAAGCTATAAAATTTGATCTGATTATTCTAACCACATTGATGTTCGAACCTAGCTTAGAATAAATTGATCCCACCATTATAACTATTAGGGAAGATTAAGGAGGGAATAATGTAACTTTGTAACCACTTAAAGTGATATGGATTAATCAAATGGTCTAAATGATCATAATTTATAAAAAAAAGTTCTAATTGTGGTTTAAACATTTGAACTAATTGATTCCCCTTTTTAGCACCAAATATACCTTTCTCTTTCTTCTTTTCTTATATAAATATATATCTTGAGCTATTGTAAAATATTTTTATTATAGCTATGGTGGATCCCTACTAGAATTATGTTATATTGTGCCTTTGAACATTAATGAAAATCTGATTTTGAGTTCTTGAATATTTGGCTAAGTTTGAAAGCGATGTATGGTGATGCAAAGTGATAATTCTCTATCCTTTCCTCCCTTAACCTTTCATGTTTATACAATATTTCCTATTCTAACAGATCATATGAAGTGTTGTCAAGTGTATAATCCTATATTTTAAGTGTAAAATGATCCTTAGTTTCTAAAACTAACCTATGGTCCACTTACCATGAATAATTTTCATGTATCTCACTTCCATATTGTGAAACTAATGTTAGAATCCATAGGAATTGGAAGTTAGTTTGTTTTCCTTACTTCTTAGTGTAGGAAAGTATGATGGTCATATGGAAGAAATCTTGGTGCATCACCCCCTTATATTAGGTTCATTTCATGAAAATTTTAACTCTTTCCCCCATAAAAAATTATCTAATCAAGTATGATCATTTCAATATATATTCAGGGAGCTAGCCCTTAAATCTAGAGGCTCATTTCCAATATAAGTACACTGACATACCTAGAAATGTACCCATGTTGCCCAAATATATAAGAGGCTTGAACATCATATTTTAGGGTGAAATATTTGGTGACAACAAGAACATGGTTGTCTAAGGGTGTAACACATTCTTATACATTTCAAGTGCTAGTTGAGGGCTAGGTTGATAAACCATGATGAACCAGTTATACATATTTTGAAACCTAACATTGAGTTTCCTAATAGACTCATTAGGATCCCTTTTGATACAATGAAATTATTATTATAAGACATTTGGGTCTATCTCTTACCTAAATTAAGTGAGGAAAGTAGTAATGAAATTATCCCAACTCAGGATAGATTATTTATTTAGGTTGAGGAACCAATCATATGCTGAGTTTATTAGTGTGAAGGGGAAATTCCTACATGAAATATCCTCATGTTATAAATTTATAATCCTCATGGTATTTTTATAATAATTTATATTCTCTTAAAAAAATTATCCCACACTTGAGGTAAAATATGGAAGATATCTCTTAGGGTTCCTATGTAAATCATGGACAACTCTCAGAACATTAATCAAACAACTGGATATGCTACAAATTTATGAGAGGTATCAAGAACAAAATGCTTTGAATAATAATATATCTATGTTGTTTTATCCTATTTTTATTTATAAAAGTAAGGGGAATTTACCAACTGACTATGGTGGGACCTAGCATTGGTAATAGGAAAACTAGTGTCAAGAATGATTCATAACCAAATGGTGGTTTGTATGTTATTATTAGTAAGTATAATATTGACACATTCATAAAATTAATGTCAAGCCTAAAATATTATGATTGGGACCTCTTTCTAGCATCAACTATTGTTCACTCTAAACTTTGGTTCATGAAATAGCCATGAGATATGATATTCCTTGAAAGGGAAGATTGGGATAACTATGTACTTTCATCCTCCATTTTAAGACTGATCTAGGATCAGCATAGGGAATGACTATGTTTATTTGAATTCACAAATGGAGTATGTATTAATAGTCTCTAAGAGATGTATTATCACCACTACAATTTTAATATGATGTTCTTTCACATAAATCTAATTATCAAAGGTTGTTATGGGAGTTCATGTATTATGCTTCTCTATCTGTTAATAAAAGGGGAGAGGGTAATTCAATCTATATAAATAAACACAAAAATAAAGGGGAGAGTAGGGCAAAAAATTGAGCCTGTAGGTCTAGAATTAACTCAATGCATCAACCATCCAACCAAGTACCCTTGCCACAATTATACCACTATATACTAAGTTCCACTAAATTTATACCTCTAAGAACACAATGTGGGAAGAGTCTAGAGGAAAGGGGGAGTATGCCTAAAATATGATTTTTGACTAAATATAATCATTATATGTTTGTAGTAAACTTCACATAAACACCCAATGGTAACTTGATAATTAAAAAATAAATTAACAATATTATAAAAGAGAAATGAGAGAGATCATACATTGATTATAATATCCAATCACAACATAACCATACCACACATAGAGTAGTAAGATATTAGTCCAACTTATCTAGCATTGACAATCATTAGGAATGGAGATGAAGGATAATTGAGACATAGAACAAGCCCTTTGCATAAAATAGGAATTATATTCATTAAAAAAATAAGTGTTGTTACCAAAATTGATCATGGACAACTCTACAATCCAAAAATATGATGGAAAAAGTAGGTAAAATCCTTGATATAATCTGACAAGACTTTTGAGCAAGTTATTTTTGACCCTATATTATAATATGGATTTGCCTTGTATAGATGAAGATGGGATTCACTTCCAAATAGCAATAGATTCTTATTGACTAATTATACCCATTAGTTAAATAATTCAACCCCCCATGTATTTTCAAACTTTGATATGCCCCCCTAGGTTGGTAAATGTCCACCATGGTCTTAAAAGAGGTCAGATATTATGTTTCAACCTTAGTCACATTTGTCTAAGTTATCCTCATATCATGCTAAGCCACCTTTTGGGTCACTTTAATGATAGTTTATGGTTTATTTGAAATTAAAAGTGTGTGTAAGTACTATTCAATGTCCCATGTGTCAAGTGAGTGTCAATGGTCAATTATATAAATGAATATGGTAGGTTTAAACATTAAAATTAAGAGGATCAGTTGGAAAAAGAGGGTTTTCAATGGTTTTATAGACTTTACAACATCCCTAGCATGTGGATGGTTTAAGAGTGACCCTCCAACTCCTCATATCTCATCTCCACATTCAAATTTCCTTGATAGGTTTAAAAAGGACCAAAATGGGTTCACCTTTCCCATCACTCTCTTAACAAGTCAAGGCTAGTCAATCAATTTTTTGGGTACAAATTAGACATGCAAAGTCAATATGATTTATTTTGGTGGATTTTATCCCTCCTAATTTAATTCACTTACATGTAATTAGTTTATATATTAATATATTTTAATTCATGAATCATCTCTAAGAGTGATAGTGACTCCTAGTTAACTATGGATTCCCAACACTTTTAGGTTTTATTTTTTATATGCATGATCTGATTTTTTTAACTGAGGTATGTGTTCCTTCAAAGTAGTTTCATCTTCTCCATGCTGGTTTAAATCTATTTTTCATGTATAAAACATGATTTGATAGGCATAACTATCCTCATTGTGATAAAAGAGATCATCTTTGTAGTCTGTAAGGTATTTCCACATTATAGAGTTTCATCTTATGTAAATGGCCTTAAATTAAGCTAATAAACCTATATTTTCACTTATCAAAACATAAAAGGTCATTTTTATCCATAATACGTTTATATTAGAGGCTTGGAGGTTGATTGAGATGGGATTCTCAAAACCATAAATAAAGACTGCCAAAATTCCAACAAACATAGTCATATAGAGGCATATACAGGTCATGGATATCATATAAAGTCCAAAACATGGGTACTGTTCAATTATATGACTTGAATGATATTTTTCAAGTCATTTAGGTTCATTTTGTTGATTATAGACTAGTCCAAATAATGTTTTAAGGTACAATATAGAAAAGCTAATTAAGGGAAACTTTACCTTATTATCTCTAAAATAGGTCTCTATTATACAATGTTCCATATTATGGTGAAGTGTCTTAGATTATACAATAGGTATAATGGCACCTCATTTTTAGTATAGACCTAGATGATGCCTATTGACCTTAATATGAGGTTTTTTGGTTGATAAATGAGAATTATTACTTGGCTTCAACCCAATCAATTTTACGCTATAGGTTCTCAATGATACACAATGATAAAAGGCCAATAAACTTATAGTATCTAACACATACCTATAGTGCATTTATGGTATATTGGACAAAACATGTTTCCAAGATTTAAGTAAATTCAACAAGTGTAGAATGGTCCTTAGTGATATAAAAGGAAGATGGATGTTTGAAATAATGTTTAATATATGAGATAAACACCTAAAAGTCTCATAACCTCTTTGGAATGTGCACATATATTTGAAATTTAATTTGCATGTCAAAAAGGACCCTACATGTAGTCACTATCATAAAAACCATTATTGAGAAGTTTGAGTGTTTGAGGGTGTTAAAAACATTATAAAATAATATGACTTGGTAAATATCATTATCACTACCTAATACAACTCTTGATATAATCCTTATGGTCATTGGAATAGGGGATATTCCCTCTTTTTTTTTTCAAAAAGACGACACTCCATGAACAACACAATCTATAGCTAAGATACATGAACAAGTGAAAAAAAGAGGGAATAAACTTTAATTCATGGTTTGATGGTGTTAAAAATTTGTTTGAAGATTAAAAATCATATATGAGACCTTTGTAACCATTGGAGACTTCCATAGAGTCAAAACATATAGTCATACTCAGTTTAGGTTTTTAGGCCTAAAACTACTTATATCCTAAGGACTATCAACTTCATATATATGACCATGAGATATTTACAAAATTTTTGATAAAATGTAAGGGTATGTTGAATACATGTTGAATCTTTTTTTTGTAGGTAAGTATCCCCATATTGGTCATTCAGGCCTACTTCCTTATGTAGCCTACTCAGAATGCAATATAAGGTTTCATGGATCACATTATTTTTTTAACATTAGTATGATAACTTTAGTGAGACCCAAAGTATTTGGGAATAGTTTAAAATGTTATCTATCTCAAACATAGTGGGATTTGTTCAGAGTTTCAACATCAAGATTTTATGAGCAATCCTTAATAGTCTAAAGCACTTAAAACCCTATCAAAACCTTTATGTATACCCAATGGCGAAGAAATACTGGGATAAGAATTTAAAGGTGGTAAAATTATTAGGAAAAATTTTGTAAATTTTTTATAACTCCCTTAGGATCTTAATCATCAACTTTTCCTGTACTATCACCTGTATGGACAAACTAAAAACTATGTTTCTTATAAGATTTGATGTTTTCTACAAATCCATAAAGGATTTGAAAAATGAGATTCATTCAAATAGGTCTTTAGAGACTTTTTAAAACTCTCAATACTAATTTATAACATCATCTAAACATGGAAATCTCTTTGATAGACTGATCACTTTAGGCAGCCTAAGTGAGATAGTGAAAAAGCAATGTGAATGTCAAGATTAAAAAGTGAGAAGTTTGAAAATTAATATTTGGAGGTCTATTTGATAGAAAAGATGACAAAGATGTATCTCATAGAATATATTCAAGTAACTTACATGATCAAATTCAAGTCACTCAAATGAAAAGTGTGAAGACAAATTGAGAAAGGCTAATGAGTGACTACTAGCAAGTGAGCACAAGTGTCAAGAAAAAGGTCACCAGTCAAGGAGGCATATGAGGATTGTCAACATCAATATTCCATATTATAATGATAGTGTATATGTGTAAAATAATCCTATATCAGTTTTAAATATTAAAATTAATCTCCCATTACCAAGGCAATTTCAAACAAGAAGATGAAGAGTTTCTATACTAGACTAAAGGAATATGTCATACTTATGATGGAAACTTGTTAAAGAGAACTTCCTAACAAAGTTTTCACCTCATTAAATTTATTTGTAACTATTTTATAAAGTTAAAAACATGGATTTGTGACCCTTCCACTTCTTTTCTTCTCTCTCCCTTACAATGCTTTATAAATGTAAGACATTTTGTCAATTATATCTAGTACACACCTAGTATGCCAAAGCCCTACTGATTTAACACCTTGTTTTTTCCATTGAATAAAGTTATGAAGTTTATTTACTCTTTTCACATCTTTCCTAAACATTTTAAGTGGTGTAATTTTATGAAAAGTGATGAATGTTGTTTCTCCTTGCTTTCATTCTACCCTTATATGTATTGTGTGAGTGACATCTCTTCTAATAGGTCTTATAAAGTGTATTATTTATTGATGTGTGCTTAAGTGTGAGAATGATTAGTAATTTCAAGTATCTACCTTATTTTCATCCACCTTTAGTTATGCATAGTAATCTAACTCTATGAGAAACACTTATTTTATGAGATCATAGAGTTGAGGTCAGTTTTAGTAGCTTTATCTCTTAGTGTTTATGCAAGTGTGTTTGTGGACTGATCTTTTGGTGTATCACCTAACTAGTAAGGTTTAATTTATGTTAACTTATTCCATTTTCACCCTCAAGTTATTAGCTTCATGTAACATCTAACATTAATAAACAAATATTAGGAATTAGACCTTTAACTTAGAGGTTTACCTCTATCATAGGCAACCTATAGGCCTTGAGGTAATTCCATATTGTCCAAATATGGGAGAGGTTTGAACACCCTCTCCTATATTGAAACACTGGGATAAAATAATTCCCATCCTAGTACATGATGGCCACACATGATAGTTATATCTATAATACAAAATTAAAAAGAAACAAAATCCCCTTAAGTCTATAAAAAAATTTATGGGTGACCACTTAGTTGATACATAGAGGTGGAAAAGAATGTCTAACTCTCAACTACTTTGATCATGCATATTTATCTTCTAAAGAAACTATCATGAGGTTTAATTCATTATTTATCTTAAAAAGGTTCATCAGGGGCCCTTTAAATATCACCTTAGATTGAGTCACCAGCCTTCGTTAAACCTAGAAGGAGGATTCCATTGACACCTAGACCTTGAATACTTGGTTTATTCTTACTATGGATTGCATTGATAGCTCTATAATTGCATGGTACCCTTCATTATTTTATTTGGTGACCTTTCCCCTCATTACATGGTTGGGTTGACCTAGGTGGAATCCTAATTTTCTATTTTCTAG
The DNA here is from genome assembly GCA_037957365.1 of Torreya grandis. NCBI lineage: Eukaryota > Viridiplantae > Streptophyta > Pinopsida > Cupressales > Taxaceae > Torreya > Torreya grandis. The sequence continues at coordinate 961,796 of JARHVA010004891.1, forward strand.
TTGGATACCATCTGAATGGAATAACACATATATATTGACCTCTTTGAAGTAGGTTAGTATATTCTTCCTAACCTATTCCAAGGGTCTGGTTATAGTATAAGCCAGATCTAGCCATTATTCCATAGTCACCTTAATGTTCCCATTGTATGTTTAATGCAAACTAAAGTTCTAAGTTGGTATTAGTTTTAGTTTTTAGAACATGCCTTTGTTAATCACCCCCAACAACTTCTTATACTTTCTATTTATCTCCATAATAATCTCCAAGTAATATTGAGTCTACTATATAAGCACATTGGTCTAAGCCATAGTCTCCATTACCTTCCCTATAACTAGTAAGAGAAGTAAGAGGGAATCCTTGACCTACCCAATTAGCTTGATTAGGAAGGAGCTCTTCACTTGGACTTCTATCATTCAAACCTAGATATGCATGTACTCAAGGATCTTATATGACATATCATGAGTTACCAAAAGAATGGAAAGTGGATCCTTGAACACCCTTTCTTCCCTAATGGAATTAATCATTTTAGTAAGAAATAAAAAATCATGATGGGTATTCCAAACAATTTGGTTCCCCTCTTGGATGAACCGTTATGTTAGTGTCATCTTCATGCTCCTCAAATATTGTTATAAGCTTCAATGTATGTCTAGTTCACCATCAATAGTCATTTATGGAACTTGTGAACTTTTGAATACTACTTGGGTTGTTATAGGTGTATGAGGGGTGGCCAAGATGGTGGTGAAGGTTGAAGGATGAGGTAGAGGGTAAATGGAGGAAGTGGAAGGGGTGAACAAGGAAAGCAATAGAGGAGGAGGGGGCATGAGAGTGAAAGGAGGAATAAAAAAAAGTTTATTCCCAAAATAAAATATGTGCTTACTACTACTCCTAGGTCATGCCCACTTGAGGATCAATGAATCTTAAGAGAGGGGTATTTAATAAAAGGGAATAAAATGATTGGTTGAAGCTTAATCTTAGGGAACCTAAGGTAATGGAAAGAGGGGTTGGGGAGTAATGCACTAAAGTGTTGAAATTGAGACTAGAAGAAGTGTTGAGGATAGTATAGAAGGCTATACTAGAGTAAAAGGCCTCCAAAATGAACCGAAAGTGTAAGCTTATTTCTAATTTTTATTGGGCCTTTTACCTTAGTTAGTTCCATATGTTATAGTGGAAAGACTAGATAGAATATTATGACTTGTGAGTGTTGATGTTGAAGGAATTAGAAATATTTATGTAGGTGTCAATATTGTTGAAGGGGGTACCAAAATATTTCTTGTCACTATTAGTACACTCCTAATGGTTATAGTCATGCTTGTCAATGAAGATGTGCCTGATAGTAACTAGACTGGATGTAAGCCTAAATAAGGCACTAGGAAGGTCTTGGGTTATGGAATGGATGGGATAGATGTAAATGATGAGGGAACTTGTTTAAAGAATACTAAGAACAAATATGCCTTGGTAAATTTTATAGGGGGTACAATAGGGAAAGATAAGGCACCATATAAGGAGCTTGTGGGAGGAGAGTGAAACTTGTGGCTGTCATGATGAAGAGTTGGAAAGTAATGGGAGTGAGGGGTAGAAGGGAGATGGAGGAAATAAGAGGTTTAAGGGGTGGAACCTATATTTTTTCCATGAGTAATCCTCAATCTAGGTTCCCCTATAGACTCTTGGTTACATCAAACCTTAAGACCTATAGAACCTAAGGTCAAGGTGTTGATGGTTGACTTGATTACTCCTAAACTATTTATTGTTGAGTAAAATGGGTTGGATTGGTTAAAATTGGGCTATTGTATCTTATAAAATAGGTGGAATAAGAGTTGGGTGTGAGGATAAATTGGAGGTAGAGTTTAGGAATGAGGATTAGGAGCTACTTGAGGGGGCAGATCTAGGGATGGAGTGTGATGAGGAAAAGGTGATAGAATGCATTAAAAAATACTCCTAAATATAGAAAGAGGAGTCAAAGTTGGATCTTCCATGCAGTGAGAAAGAGATGTAAGGGAGTAGATGGGCTCACCTTAACCTTCTTCCATTTATTCTTCTTTTTTTCTATAATTTGAGACAACACCTCCTAGTCATTGATAGCATCCAAGTAGAGCTCATCATCATCCTTCATTTGATGGCCATAGTTTATATTTATGTGAGATTAATACCTCTCTAGGTGTTCTATGATCATTCCATTGTGGTTCAAATACTATATCTTGACTCTCCCTAAGGCAGAGGAGTTGCATTCAGCTACCATTTTCTATATGGGAGGGAAAGCCTTGTATACCTAGTGCTTAATGGTGATCAAGAGTGGTGGACATGCCTTTTATTAGAGGCATATACAAAATCCAAATATACCCTCCACTAACTAGTAGGTGATATCCTATTCTACCAATAAATTTGGGGTGATTTATGAAAAATGGAAGGGATACCCTAGAATTCTTATAATTCAAATCATAATGTCTTCTTTATGATACAAGTCATATCTCATGCTAGTGATAGACTCCTGGATTACTTGTGATAGATAGGGCATTGGGGCATTATTTATCACATTGTAGACTACTAGATAGAAGTTATTGTATGTGTCTCAAATGTGGTTCTGATACTTGTGTCCAAATAGTTTTTAGAAGACTACAAGGGCCACCAAGTCCCTAAAAACCTATGTAAGAAAATCTTAAGCTTTTAAGGTGTATGTCTCATATATTACATCAATAAGGTAGCTCATCATATAAAAATTGCATATAATTTAGGCATTTATGATGGCATTGACCAACTTCAAGTTGATTAATCCTCCCATGTCTGGTAGTTTAGATCAACTAAGGATCATATGGAGGAGGGGAACCCATAATTTGTTAATATGCAAGTATTCTTAGGCACTAAAAAATTGGTTTAGTAAAATCATGCCTACTTGAACTTCCTTTTAGAAGGTATAAACTATGTATGCATTTATTTCCTCCTTATTGACCCATTTAAAATCTAGGTTTTCATCCTAGTCTTGATGGACATATCATATTTGGAAGGTATTCATCTAGGCCATAATTATTTTACCATCATAAGATAAGGTGAAATATAAGAGGGAGTAATACATGGTGTATGCATTCCTAGATATTTCCATATACTAGTACCAAGATTTGGATTAGCAAACCTAGTCATGGACCCCATTTTAAAATAATATGGTGTTGAGAAGGATGTCACTAAATAAGTAAGCATATGGAAACACTTATAACA